>JAMJFZ010001433.1:62500-127403 GCA_026225945.1 Cricetomys ansorgei
CAGCACACACACACATACACAGAGCACACACACACAGCACACACAAACACAACACACACACACACAGAGCACACACACACACATACACACACAGCACACACACACACACAGCACACACACACATACACAGCAAAAACACACACACACACACACACACACACACACACACACACACAGCACACACACACACACACACAGCACACACACACAGAGGCACACACAAAACACAGCACACACACACACACAGAGCACACACACAGAGCACACACACACACATACACACACACAGCACACACACACACACACACACACACACACACACAGCACACACACACACAGCACACAGAAGAAAAACATGATCTTAGTGTTCCACAGATGTATCAAGAACACATATACATAGCAAGAGATGACCCTATGAAGCTAATCTAGGACCATACTATAAGGGCTATACAATAATAATTTCTTTAGTGGGCTTGAGAGATGACTCAGCAGGTAAGAGCACATGTTGTTCTTCCAGAGGACCTGGATTTGATTCCCCGCACTCACATGGTAGTTCACAGCTATCCATAACTCCAATTCCAAGAGATCCAATACCCTCTCCTGACCTCTGAGGGCACCAAGCATATATGTGCTGCACTTAAAAACATGCATGCAAAACACTCACACGTAAAATAAAATGAATACGTCTTTTAAAAATAATGTTTTGTGGTTTTTGTTTTTGATTTTTGACTTTTTGAGACAGGATCTCACTATGTAGCTCTAGCTGTCCTGGAACTCACTCTGTAGACCAGGCTGGCCGGGAACTCCCAGAGGTCCACCTGCCTTTGCCTCCTGAGTGCAGAGATTAAAGGTATACACCACCACTGCCCAGCATTAGGAAATCCCAGTGTAGCCCATGTTCTGGGTTGACATGCTTCAGTTAACCAGAACAGCTAGCCAGAAGTGGAACTACAGAAGCTAAAATGCAAGGGTAGGACATTTTAGGCCTCTCCCAGAACTGTATAGACTTTGATGGATTAGGCCATTGTTGTCGTTTTGGCAGGTGGTGCTGTCTGTGTGCCTAGTCTTACAGCCTGCATGGCCTTCTATCATGGAGTCAGTTGTGCTAAGCTCTGGGCCCTGATAAAGTGGCACATGCTCTTTCATCCCACCATGCAGGAGGAAGAGACAAGTGGATCGCTGAGTTCAAGGCCAGCCTGATTTACAGAACGAGTTCTAGGACAGCCAGGGCTAAACAGAGAAGTCCTATCTCTAAAAATATCATAAACAAATTGTTTGCTAGTTTTTTTGAGACAGGGTTTCTCTGTTGTAACTCTATCTTGGAACTCACTCTATAGACCAGGCTGTCCTCAAATTCACAGCCTCTGGCTCTGCAGTGCTAGGATTAAAGGCATATGCCACCACCACCCATCAACCTTAAACTTCTAATTCTCCTGCCTCAACCTCCACAATGCTGGAATTCCCTCCACTGTCATTCAGTACTGGGGACTCAAACCTAGGGCTTCCTGTATGCTAGGCAAACTCTGAGCTACTTCTTCAACCCAGAAGTTTTTGTTTTTGTTTTTGTTTTCTAGTTTATTTTTAAGTAATTCTGGCTTCTCAAATAGCACCACTCTTGTTTTTCTTCATGTGTAAAATAAGGATGGATTAGATAAATTTTGGAGCAAGGAAAAGCTCCAGAATTCTGAAATTTTGATATGAACTCTCCTTTAAGTCAGCTGTTTTACCTCTCTCTAAATCATTTTTTTTCTCCTTTGTCCTTTAAAACAAAAGTGAGATCCAAATCCATTCTACCACTCTCCTTGTGACCAATTCTAAAGTGTTAGGACAATCTGTACTGTGTGATTCATCTTTGTGTCCTATAAAATGCCGTGCCCTGTATCCAGAAATAAACCCTTGCATATATGGTCAAATAATTTCAACAAGGATGCTGAAGAATGCAACAAGAGTCAGTTTTTTCAATATATAATGTCTGAGAAACTGGATCCCCACATGCATAGAATGAAGTTACACCTCAACCCTAGGCCATATACAAAAGCCAAATCATAATGGATCCATGACCTCGGTATAGGACCTAAAACTATAAAACTCTTAGAAGAAAACAAAGGGGAAGGAGCTTTATGACCTTAGTCTGGGTAGGGATTTCTTGAATATGACACCAAAGAGACAAGCAAAACTACTAACCTAGTTAAACTACAAGTAAAGTCTAAACGTTTGTTCCTTTTTCCCTAATCACAGTCAATTAAATTTTTTTACATGTTTAAACTCTGTGTGTGTGCATGCCTGCATGAGTCACAGCATGCAAGTGAAGGTCAAATGACCACTTTTGGGAGTCAGTGCTCATCTACCATGTGGATTCTGGGAATGGAACTCAAGTTGTCAGGCTTAGCAGTAAGCACCTTTACCTGCTGAGCCATCTCCCTGACCTATAAACCTTATTTTTGCAAAGACACTATCAACAGAGTACAAAGGTAACACAGAGAAGAAAGAAGGAAAATACTCACAAATTACGTGTCTGGTGTGGAGCAAACATACTGCAATATACAGAAGACTCCTAAAACTCAGAACAGGGAAATAATCTAATTCAAAGTGTTCATAGGATTTGAACAATTTCTTCAAAGAAGATATTGGCCAGTGAGCCAATATGGCCAGTGAGCACAGGAAAAAGACACTGGAAAGCCAATCGTTAGGGAAATGCAAGTCAAAACGAAAGTGAAATATTATTTCATTATTTTGGCTGGTATTAAAGAAAAAACAAAAGTAAAATCGGTAGCCATGGTCCCACAGTTGTACACAAATGTTCTGCACGTAAGTCTTGTACTCTCATTCTATAATTTTAAAACAGCAAGTAGTCTGATTTAACATAGGTTAAAGAAGAAAGAAAAAGGTTAGCAGATGTGATTGTTAAATCTTGATCATCAACTTAATGGGATTTAGAATGTCCTGGGAACAAACTTCTATGTCACTGAGGAGTTTCCAAAGAGCTGTAATGGAGGTGGGAAAGACCCACTTGAATGTGATCAGCAGGACTCTGTGGTCTAGGGTCTAGACAAAAAGCAAAGGAGAAAACCTAAGTACCAGCACTGACCTGTTTGCTCCCTGACTGACAGCACAATGTGACCAACCAGCTTACACTTCTGCCAGCATGCCTCCCACTTTAATATGTGATGCTATCAGACTGCAAGCTAACACAAATCCTCCCTCTCTTAAGTCACTTTCAGGTATTTTTGTCACAGCAATGAAGAAGATAGTTAGCATCATATATTGCTAAATGAACTTGGGATTGTAGAGCAATAGGTTGTGAAGAACCATGTTAAAAAGTCTAGACTTGATCCTGCAGGTAATGTTAAGAAACAGTCAAAGCTTAAATAGGAGAAATATGTGCTCACATTTCTGATTTGCAAGGTAAATTCTAGGGACTAATACAAAGATAGGTTGGAGGAAGAAGATGGTGAATAGGTTTCTCTGATCCAGACAGGGTCTCAGCTGCTGCTACTTGACCAAAGACATACTAATTTAATATCCTTCCTTCAAAATCATGAAGGGAAGGGGAGTTCAGTATTTACCTATGAAAAGACTTGGTGACTGACTTTAATTTAAACTTATATTTTTTTTAGTTTATATACCTAATATAACCATATCATAAAATTCTTAAAAGTTGTGGGGGGAGGAAATGACCTTAAGCGAACCATGATTCAGCCACACTCCTATTAGTATTTTAGTACATTAGATTTTTTTTCTTTTAATCAGTTTTATTTTATCTTCAAGATGAGGCAGCCAGCCTATGACGTTAGAAGTAACATGAGCTGAGTCAGATCTGGAGAGTCATAACCGAAGTAATCGCCAAGTATATTTTAGCGAGAACAAGGCAAAAGTCTAAGTAAAAGCCAAGACAGAAACACGTCAAAAGCAAGGAGGCAAGTGGATGGTGGAGGTGAGATGATCACAAGTTCCAGGCTAGTCTGGGCTAAAGAGTTCCCAACCACCATGGGCTACATAGCAAGGCCTTGTATCAATAAAACAAAACCAAACAAACGTGAAGCAAAGAGCAACAGAATAAAGGTTGGCTGTGTTAATATGTGCCGTGGGCTGAATGTTTGTGCCCCTTCAAAATTCCTGTGTTGGAACTTAATACCTAGTGAGATAGTGTTCAGAGGTAAGGCCTTTTGGTAATTGAGTAAATCATTAATTATAAAGGGAATTATGTATTTATAAAGAAAGATAGAGATAATTTCCTCTGGAAATTAACATATATGCCGAGAAAAGAACACTTATCTTATGCCCATGTTTTCCTCTCTATACAAATCAGGATACAGGAGAAACACGTTAAGCCTACTCTAGTTACAACAGGATAAAATATTTGAAAGCTGGGACTGTCCTCAAAAATCTAGGACATAATGTTGCTATAAATTCAACCTGTCCAGAATCCAGCTTTTAACCAGATTCATGAGAAGAAGAAACCTGAACGTTGGGCTGCTGGGAAGTTTATATTCTATATAATGCTTTCAATCTAAAGAGAAGAGTCCCTTACTGCTCCATCATGCCCTCTCGAAGTGTGAGAATTTTTACATCAAAAATCATATGTGATGCTGGCTTCAATGGCTACATATGCTAACAACACATACTAAACAGCACATATACTAAAAACATACATAGAGGGATTCTTTACTAGAGACTTTGTGACACTCTCAAAAATCACTGAACAAGATTGATCCCAGCTCTGAAGGGAGAGTACACAACTTGCTACTTATTAACTTATCCAGAAATCTGAATAGCAATCTCCAATGGTGATTTACCTGGTTTGTTTTAAACTTTTGGTTCCTTTTCCCACTAAAAAAAATTAAAGAAAGCTCTAGCCAGCACTTAGGAGGCAAGCAGATCTCTGAATTGGAGGCCAGGCCTATAGAGCAAGTTCCAAGACAGTCAGAGATACACAGGGAAACCCTATGTCAAAAAAAAGAAGAAGAAAAAATTAGAGAAAGTTCTTAATCACTAGGTATTCTTCTGATCCATTTAGACTTTCCATCTTGTACTACCCAACTTCTGCTAGTTCTCTTCTGTCCCAGGGTATACCTTGTGCTATAGATAGATAGATAGATAGATAGATAGACAGACAGACAGACAGATAGATATACACACATACCTAAAATTACATTTACTTAAGGCCCACTGTACATGTAATCTTAATCAGATCTCTAAACAAGAATGCTTTCTCTAGTAAGACTAAAAAATTCCACCACCACACTTTTTTATTTATTTTTTGTTTTTCTTTTTGTTTTTTGTTTGGTTTGGTTTGATTTGATTTTTTTTCAAGACAGGATTTCTCTGTGTAGCCCTGGAACTCACTCTGTATAACAGGCTGACCTTGAACTCAGAAATCCACCTGCCTCTGCCTCCTGAGTGTTGGGATTAAAGGCATGTGCCACCACCTCCCAGCCCCCCTTTTATTCTTTATTGTCTCTTGAAGTGACATTTCTCTTTGTGCATTAATATGACACTGTCTAGCTCTAGATAATTTTTATTCTTTTTGTCATGAATTCATGCCCACTTTATGTCCTTTCCTAAAGTGAAAGGAATATTTTAAACTTGCTTGTTTTCAGAGAACAATCTGATGGCTAGAAGATCCAGATTTAAGATGGACCCTCCCATCCCCAGGGGAACGAAGACATCTTGTATAATACAATAAATGTTTATACTACTCCAATCTCTTGCTGACTACAGCAGCTGGAAGGGTCAAAGAGAAGAAGAAGTAATTTGTTGGTATGTTGTGCTCAGTTTTCAGTAGTCTGTACAGGTTGTACAATCCATGCACTCATGCACTCTTCTCCTAGAAGTGGCTTTTGTCTGAATTTGCACCCAAGTTGGGATATCTAGTGTCTGAGCCCACTCCAGATCATTAACAACTAATAGAGGTAGAGGTGGGAGATGTGGGAGACAGAAAAATACGGGGATAAAGAGCACAAATTCTGGAGGTAAGCTGAAGGTTTGAGTCCTCCTGTTGCTGTTTCCGAGCTGTATGAACTTGAATGCACTTCTTACTCTTTTTGCTTCAATGTCTTCAACCATTTTGATGGTTTGAACAGGGATGGCCCCCATAGGCCCCATATTTGGATGGTTGGTCATTAGGGTCATAAACGGGACTACTAAACAGGGATGAGGGAGTGTGACCTTGTTGGAGTAGGCGTGACCTTGTTGGAGAAAGTGTGTCACTGGGAGTAGGCTTTGAGGTTTCAGAAGTCCAAGCCAGGCCCAGTGAGTGGCTCTCTCTCTTTCTGCTGCCAATATATCCAAATAGAGAACTCTCAGCTACCTCTCCAGCACCATGTCTGCCTATGTGTTGTCGCCATGCTTCCCGTAACGATGATAATGAACTAAATCTCTGAAACTGTAAGCCAGCCTCAATTAAATATTTTCCTTTATAAGAGTTGCCATGGTCATAGTGTCTCTTTACAGCAAAAGAACACTGACTAAAACATCTGTAAAATGGACATAATAACAATACCTATTTCATACAGTTGTCATAAGGATGACATGGTTTAATATCTAATAAGGTGCCCACAATTATAAGTACTGTATGCATCTTCAGTGGAGAAGGCACTTTTGGTAACTGTAGTGAAGAAGTGTAGCAAAGAAGAAAACAAAAACAAAAAGCAATGAAAACAGAAGCTAGGGTGTAGCTAGGTTAGAACTAGCTTGTAGAAGGCTCCCAGCTCAAGACGCAGCATAGAAATATAAGATCCAGAAGTTGGGGGCAGTAGAGCATACCTTTAATCCCAACACTTGGAAAGCAGAAACAGGCAGATTTCTGTGAGTTTGAGGCTAGCCTGATCTACATAGAGAGTTCCAAGACAGCCAGAGCTATATAAAGAGATTCAGATTAATGAATGAATAAATAAGTAAAAAGTGGCTAATAATCCATGCCTCCCAAGTTCTTATCGAGAGAGGAAAAGGAATAGGGCTGAGGAGACTCAGTAAAGTGCCTGCTGTATAAGGATGAGGACCAGAGTTTGATCACCACAACCTATTTGAAAAAGCCAGCCATGGTGGATGCTTAGAATCCCAGTGCTGGTGGGGACCAACACAGGCAAATCCTTGAGGTTCACTGGCTAGCCCCTAATCAGCAGTTCTGGGTCAAGTAATAAGAGACCTTGTCTCAAAAGACAGGGTGAATAGCTCCTGAGTAAAGACACCCAAGGTTGAGCTCTGGCTTTCATACATATGTGCACATGCTAATGTGTAGTCAGTCACACAGAGGGAGTAAAAGAAATAGCAAGAGCCTATTATGGGCATAGGGCTTTAATCCCAGCACTCAGGAGGCAGAGGCAAGTGAATGTCTGAGAGTTTAAGTCTAGCCTGAGGGATAGAGTTAAACCCTGCCTCAAAATATAAAAAAAAAAGCCTACTAGAAACCCTAGGATGTAAAAGGTTGAAAAAGCACCTTGCTGTTTCCTTTTCCTTTCCTCTTATTTCCCTCTGGTAGAAAATCTTGCTGCATGACTACATCATTCAGACTGGCCTCCAACTTGTGAGTTCAAACAATACACCCACCTCAAACACCTGAGTTCTTCTGACTATCAGTACACGCCAGAGTACCTGGCTTCCTTACCTTTTCTAAACACACCTTAGTCTTTGGATCTTACTGAACCTGAGCAACACAGTGCTTCCCTGGCCTGATAAGCCCTCCTGTTTTTTTCTCCTGTTAAACTGTTCATTGTACATCACCAGACTTAAACGCATCTACCCTTCTGACACTTCCCTGGGTTTTTTCAGAGACAATGAGACACTAACTCTTGGATTCTGGGGCACTTACCAGCTGTCACCTCCATTGATTGCAGTGTGTCGTCTTTCTCATTTACAAGTCTCTGTCACCTGGTGGTCCTCCTCCATGAGGAAAGCCAGATCTTATTCTCACAGCATCTAAGGCAGCACTTGGCCCTCAACAGATACTGATGAGAGGAGGATGATAATAGCAAACACATAAACCTGCCTACTTCTAGGCATTTGTTTCAAGTGGTTTTACAAATATTAGCCTGTTTAATCCTCATAATATCCCTGTAAATTCCTGTCATTTCTATCCTACAGATGAGGAAAAAGACACAGGGAGGTTATGGAATTTGCTTATGGTCACTCAGCTGCTAATTGATCAAGGCCAGGATCCAAGTAGTTGGTGTCAGAGTCCAGGCTCTGCACCTACTCACTGCTACAGAGCCTCCCAGCAAACACGGGAGCAATCCAAAACAAATCCGGCCCTTCTCCAAAATCGTTAATTTTTATTTTTATTTATGTGTAAGTACCTATGTGAGTGCAGGCTCTGTGTGGGTGTGTGTGTGTTGTGTGTGTGTGTGTGTGTGTGTACATGCCCAGGGTCATTGGAGTCACTGGAGCTGGTGTTAAAGGCAGTTGTGAACCAACTAGTGTGGGTACTGGGAACAAAATTGCATCCTCCAGAAGAGAAGTACAATCTCTTAACCACGAAGCCATCCCTTCAGTCCCTTCCCAAAAGTGTTACCGTGGCAAATTGTTTTTGTTGCATTTTATTTATTTGCAACCATGGGCAGGGTATGGCCCATGGTATATATAAACTTCAGAGGACAAATTCATGAGTTGATTTTCTCCTTCTGCCCTGTGAGTCCTTGGGATTGAACTCAGATCCTTGTGAGTGATAATGGATACTTTCATGCAATGAGCCAACAGTGGGCACAGACCCTCTATTAAAGGCCAGGAAATGAATATACTTCTATGCTTATTTCCTCCTTTCCTCCCTCCCTTCTTCCCTCCTTCTTTCCTTATGTTCCTATTCTTTCCCTGCCTTCCTCCTTTCATGAACCCTGCATGAGGATTTCTAATGTGTACATCAGCACAGTGAATGCCTCTCCCTAACTGCTGCCATGCTACTCTCCATCCCGCTCAACACCCACTGTGCTTGTGTGCTCTCTGGCTTGCTCCCCACTCCACATACACCCATGAAGGTCACACTGCATGGCCAGTTGGTGGCTTTCCTTCAATTCTCAGCTAAGATCACATCCTGCTGAAAGCCTTTCATCATCCTCCTAAGGTAAAAGTCAGCTAGGTGACCCTTTCCTGGAATCCCTGCAGCGCTTTCTACCTTCCTGGACATGCTTACTCCTCTTTTCCATGAGCTCATCTGTCTTTTAGACTAGCAAGAATTATGTCTCAGACCTGGAGTAGTGAGTGGCACACGCCTTTAATCCCAGCACTCAGGAGGAAGAGGCAGGCAGAGCTCTTTGAGTTTGAGACCAGCCTGGTTTACATATGGAGTTCCAGTCCAGCCAACACATAGTGAGCCAATACATCGATATGGTGAGACCCGGTCTCCACACAGACACACACAAATATGTCTCTCTCAGTTATTATTAAACCTGCACTCAGCATCTAGTCTGATGCCTAACACATAATAGGAGACTGGGTAGATACTGTTAAAGACTGAGCAAGATACAGTCACTGCACTTGGAAAATCTAGTGATGAAAAGAAGTCCAGTGGGGATACAAGAAAATAAACACTGCACTGGACATGGTGGTATATATCTGTAATTCCAGCTCTCAGGAGGTGAAGGCAGAAGGATAAAGAAATGTTAAAAACAGCCTGGCCTGTATGAGGCCTATATATTTTTGGACAAAAAATATCTGGGCAGTGGTAGTACATGCCTTTAATCTCACTATTCAGGAAGCAGAGGCAGGTGGATCTCTGTGAGTTTGAGGCCAGCCTGGTCTACAGAGTGAGTTCCAGGACAGCCAGAGTAACAACACAGAAACCCTGTCTCCAAAAAAAAGCATACTTCTAACTACAGATGACACCAATTTCTTAGCATTATTTCAGTAACTAAAATATTTGCAATTTAACCTAGAAAGGAACTATCTCACTTAATTTTGTTATATCCAAATATTCACTTTTTTGTTTTTTTGTGTTAGTGTGTGGGGGGGTAGGTTTGGATTTTTTTGTTTGTTTATTGAGACTGGATCTCATTCTGCCTCCCTGGCTGGCATGGAACCATGTAAAACAAGCTGCCCTCGAACTCAGAGATCTACCTACAATTGCATCCAACTACTGGGGTTAAATCTTCTACCACAACACACAACTAAAAATGATGATAAACAAAATTTACTAGCTTCAGTATTTATAGACTAAGTCTTGAACGTTTTGTTTCTCTGAAACCAAATCTTTTTATAGTTAATAAATTCAAAAACTTTTTTTCTATTCACAGATCCTGATTTGACTCTAAAGAATACAACATAATCATCACATTTTTATGTATGTCAAGGTTAATTTTGGGGTTATAAAAAAAGTTGTCTGGTTACTTTTACTAAAGTAAACATGGTATAAGAGCAAATAAAAATCATCTTTAAGTATGTTCTTATAAAATAGGAATATTTGTAAGTGCAGACATAAAATTCCATTTTAAAGCCTAAATTTAAAAGGCAAGTACTATTCTAACTAAGTTAAACAAAATCAAATGTAATTCTAGAGGTTTGGGTTACAAATTCAAAGTCAGTTTACATGTACATGGTAATACCTTATTGACTTATCTGTACTAAAAGCTTGGCCAACGCCAATGAAGACTAATTTTCTTTCTGTGCTTAGATGTTCACAATACCTAAAACATGAAATGTCATTCACTTTCACTTCCACTTTTGAATTCTTTTAAGGAAGCTTTACTTTTTCCCCCCATTTTTCTGCACTAGCCTAATGAAACTATGCAGAGGACATTTTATCTAAGAGTTTTAGGTAATTTTTTTTTGTTTGTAACATTTAAAACATCGAACAGCTTAAACTTATCTACCCCAACATACATCATTTTAAGCCCTCTGTATAATAAAGCCCTCTGTTTATAAAGACGGCATGGAGCACACTGTACTCTGAGTTGTCTTAAGGAAAGCTAAATAAAACAATATTTCATAGTTTTTCAAGTTGTGACTAATCAGTACCAGGTTGCAGTGTGCACCATATTTCTAAGGGAAGACACATGGGCTGAGTAAAAAAAAAAAAAAAAAAAAAAAAACGTTAACACATACACAGTCAACATTTTATTTAAACCTTCCCACAACTCAACATTTGGGAATGGCATTTTCTCTAAATTAACAGATCCACTTGAGATTATCCGATTTTTTTAGTTATAGTTATTCCTTTTAAAACAAACAGGGCACGTTGTTTCACCAAGTGTTTCAAACATGTCCCTGCTACAAGGCGCCCTCAGGAGGGGGAGGGGTCTATGGATATAAAAGATTGTATGACCTACTCGAGCATGCATGCCAACAATACACAATCCAAATTGTATTTGTGGATATTAAGATTACAAAAGATCGCAGACTATCAAATATTTAAGGAATTACTTTTGTATCAAAATAAAGAAACGTGGTATACTGAAACTAAGATCTCACACAAAGTACAAGATTCTTCTGATTTCAGATTTGATATTCTTCTTTTTAAAAAATGTTTAACCAACCTTAAAATAACAGTAATTGATCCCATTCAGGTACTGACTAGAAATCCCTGCTGCTTCTTTGAGGTCTAACCACCTCATTCTTTTGTGATCCTGGTATCAAAAGGATCAGAAACCACCTGCGGAGGCATTGCTCCACACTGGGGAAGTGCTGTCTGTTTACAAACAGGAATCTCACAGTTACCCAAGTCAAAAGCTCCCAATACCACCATTCGACTTGGGGGCGGGGGACAGAGACCCAGGGCAGAGCAGGAAATGAAATCCACACACACCTACCTCTGCCTCCTCCCTACAAGGACAAGCCCAGAGAAAGAAGAGGGGGAAACAAAACAGAAACAAAAAACCACTGTTTCCTCTGTGTGTGTGTGTGTGTGTGTGTGTGTGTGTGTGTGTGTGTGTGTGTTTACATGCGCGTAGAGACGTCCACACGGGGTGAAAGAAAAGGCACACTACAGACACACGCTGGATCGGAGCGAAGGCTAGCCCGACCCCGTTAACTCAGATCCTCTAACCCATCTACAACAGGTTTCGGTGGAGGAACGGGCGCCCCAGCTTCTCCAAGGAGTTCGGCCCCCCAAAGCCCTCCTCAGGCCGCCCAGGCCGCCTTCTCTATTTCCCTCCGTCCCTCAGCTTTCCCCTGGGACACTGGAAGCCCGCTCTGGCGAAGGAGGAAGAGCCCGGCCCCGCGGGGACGCCGGGGAGCGCTCCAGCGGCCCCGACACCTGCGAGGCGCCGCACCTGAAGGGGACGCGCCTGGCCTCCCCGCTCGGCCGAGCACACCCCCTCGGCTGCCCGGGAAGCGCGCCGGCCCGAAGCTCCATACCTGCCAGGCCCTTGAGCTACAGGCCCGCGTGGCGCCTCCCCATCTCAGAGGCTCCGGATCCTCCCCGCGCCGCCGCCGCCGCCAGAGGCCAGGACACGACGAGCCCAGGACTCCACCGCCATATCAGCCACCGCCGCCGCCGGAGTCCGGGACAGGACGAGCCCAGGACTCCACCGCCATATCCACCGCCGCCGCCGCCGCCGATGGAGGCCAGGACACGAAGAGCTCAGGACTCCACCGCCATGTCCTCCGCGCCGCGAACTGCATTGTGGGGCGTAAGGGACGGGGAGGGGGAGGAGGAGGGAGCGAGAGAAAGAGGAGGACCCGCTGACGGGAGGGGGCTGAGGGAGGCTGAGCCGGGAAGAGGGGGAAGGTAGCCTGAGGCGCTCCCCCGACTGGGCGCCCAGCGGGAATGGGAGGAGACGGGCTCGGAGGCCCAGGAGCACGGGCTCCCGGGGCTGTGTTCGGGGGCGCCCTCTCCTTCCGGTCTGGGGATCCCCCCAGGACCCTGGCGAACCTCGGCGGGGGAGGGGCAGGCCGGTGGAGGGGCTACGCTCCGGGGCTCTTGGCGGTGGCCCGGAAACAATGGGAAGGGGATCCAAGTGGGGAGGACAGCGCGCACACACCCGCGGCGAGGGGGGCTAGCACGCGGGCTGCCGTCCGCGCCCCAGCTGGGGACCGGCCCCTGAAGGAGGCGCAGGGTCGGCGCTGCCCGGGGATCCGGGCGGCGCGGGCCTGCAGGGCGAGGGTCTCGCGGTCCAGCGCCAACGCCAGGCGCTACACATACAGGAACTTCAGTGGGAGAAGATGTCACAACAAGATCTCCCAGAAATAACTAAATGAGTGTACCACCTCTCAGAATGAACAGGCAAAGGCTTCAATAGATTTGTGTTTAAGGGTAAAATAAATACCTAAGAATGAAATAACAGACCTTAATTAGGTTCATGATTTATTTAATCATGTACTCTACATTTTGTTACCATAAAACTAAAAGTGCTATATAAAGAAAATTTTAAGAAGTTTCTGCTTAGCTGCACAGAAAACAGCTTCACAAAACAGGTTGTGTCTGAATCAATAAAAAAAAAGACAAAAATGGGCTGAACAGGGGTGGGGGAAATGTCCCACCTACATCAGATTAACTTTTGAAACCCAATGAGCAAAAATTAGATGTAAAATGCTTTCCGGAATTAAAGTATTCATTCTGAAAAATGAGAATCTTCATTTGACTTGCTAATTTTGAAGCCACACAACTTTCAGGGTCCATACTGTATGACTCAACTCTTAACACTTACATTAAGCAAAATACAAGCAAGGCATGGTATCATAAGCCTATAATTACAGTAGTTGGGAGGAAGAGGCAGGAGATCAGAAAGCCAAGCACACCGTTTTGGCTAAATAGAGAGTTTATTCTGGCCATCAGATGGTGATTTTGTGATAGCAAAAACACTCTCTGACTGACACAAAGTGCTGACATTCTGCACAAAGTTTGTTCCAATAAAAATGAAAATATTTCATATCATTCAAATATACTTACACATTCAATGAGTAAGCAATGTGTGCTTACTATATGCCAAGCATAGGGACTTTTAGTATTCAAAAGCACATAGTTGTACTGCGGTTTTGAAGCATCATCTAAACTCCTCTCATTTCAAAGAAAGGGGTTTTAAGTATGCAATGAGGATAATTTCCCTATTCTTTTCCTCTAATCTATCCAAATTATTTGATTTTTGCCTTTCTGGCTCCCACTGCTTTTTCTTTTCACTGACTGCTGCAAATCCCTATGTCTGTTTATACAACACATTCACCCAGGGTTCTTGTCTCCGCTCCTCAGAATGGAAATAAAAGGACACAATAAATGGCAAAATAATTACTTAGACTCTCTGTGGTCTAAAATAATAGAAAACATATTTTATCCACAGAGTCTTTCTCTTTGAATACTGTCTAACTTTGAAAAGACCTAATTAAACTTGCCTAATGCTGAAGAACTTGGATCTACAGCCTGTGTAGGGTAGGTAGTAAGATGGAATCTGGAGGGCTCCTAACTCATAGCATTTTAATTAAGCTGTATGTATGTTAAATACACTACGATGTCCTATTACCACATCCAAGAATTAGGGCACTAAAATTGAAAACAAACCAAACTCTACAACAACAGCTGAACTTACCACGGTTATTTCTGTAAGAGAATTCTATAAATAATGCTGAAAAGTATCATACCATGGGCTCAGGGGATTAAAATATTTAAAGGGCATTTGGACTGTTATCTAATCGATAACACAGTGTGTGTGTGTCTGTGTGTGTGACGGAGCTAATAATCTAAGGTTGGAATGGTCGCACAACATCTCAAGGTTTGTCAAAGGCTATCTTTTCTGGAAAATCTTCCTCCTGCTGAACTGAGCTCTAGGGCCACGGACAAACCCAATGCTGCCCAGTCCCCTTGCCCTGCACTCCCCCGCAGAATCCTCCCCCAGCTCCATGGTCACTGGAAGTCCCGACTTAGGTCCCTCCCATCCCTTCACACCAGGGAATTTGGGCGACATCAAGGCAGTGTCTGGACAGGAGGCCACCCTGTGGCCCCCAGTGGCCATGGGTGCTTGCTCTCTCACTCTGCCCCCAGCAGCTCACTCCCATGGCCAGTTTCGCCTCCCTCCCTTCCCAGAACATGCATGCAATCCTACCTGCCTGAGGCCGGTTTTCCTAGGAGCACAAAACTCAGCCCTGCTGCTCCACTCACCGCAGCCCCTCAGTGCACCACAGAGAACACTTCCTTACTTGCCTCTGCCCCAGGCCTGTATCCAAGGATCCTAGTGAGAATGGATGGGCGTGTCCTTGGTGAGGTAAATATGTTTGGGAGGGCTTATCCAGGGGTGGGCGTGTCCTTGAGGGCAGGTCAACTTGACTCAGGACCTTGGAAGTGCAGGAGCATGAGCAGCTGACCCAGGCCCAAGCTTTACCCTTACTTTTTGTGGCAACTGAAAAGCCTCACTTTCAAGTTCACTTCACACATGAAGGAAAGCTCTCTACCACCTAGCTATATTTGCAGGCCTTCCAAAAGTTAACAGAAAATAAAGTATGGTAGAGCCATTTTTCAAACTTGCAGCTCCAGATCAGGAGCTGTTAATTTTAGTCATTATATCATATTTAATACTGATTGTTTGACTTAGCAGTTTTTGACAGTAATTAAGAGTATGGGGAGAGTCATATATAGAAAACGCAGTCTTGCTGCATAGGTTCTTCTCCCTGGGCTCTTAAGATCTTTAGTCCCCCTCATCTGTGATGTTTGCTGAGCCTTAGGTGAAAGGGTGTGCTGTAGATGTTTCAGGTGAGGCTAAAAGCAACATGATCAGTGATTCTCTGCATGTTGAAACATTGTGGCTTTCTGTGATGGTCTCTGCTTTTAAAAGAAGTTTCTTTGAGGAGGGTTGAGAGCTACATTTATCTGTGTGTTCAATGATAAATACTATGAAACACTGTGAGACATTAGACTACTGTAAGAAACCCATAATAGCAATTTCTTCTTTAAGCACTATGGTCAGATCTGCCACAGACACGTGGTTGAGTTTACAGTGCCAGACACTGTCAACAATGGTTTCATAAACAAGACCTGAATAATGACAAAATGCCGCCAAGGATGGGGGGAATCTCACAATGTTTTGCCTATCCATGAAGAACTACAGGCAATTAATGAGTGCTGAGAGAGAGAGAGAGAATTGGTCTTACCCGGGAACAAGCCCCATAATTGATTATCCAATAGCAAATAGTTGTCTCTAAAATCATAACTATACAAGCAACAATAAATAGACTCCAACGGTTGTATTTACAATTTATCAAATTATACATATATAACAATAATAGTTAAAGAAAAATAATCCATAAATTTGATACAGAGGAAGGAGAGGAAACACATGATGGGCTAGAAAAGGAGAAAATTATGTTATATATATAAATATATATGAACATTATAGATAAAAATGCATGTTGATTTACAAGTATTTGAAAGAAACTAGGGCTCCAATGACATTAAAATAATAAATATACTTACACAAAGAGAGAAAACTAGATATCTCTGACATGATGCTTGTGGAGATATCCAGATACCTGTGGAATGCCATGGTGCCTGGGGGGTTGCCTGAGTACCCGTGCTGTACCAGGTTGCCTTTGTGAAGTCCAGGTGGCTGTAAGATATCCAGATGCCTACCTGATGTGTAGATGCCTAGATGATATAGTACCTGCATGATATCCAGGTACCTGTGTGAACTCCAGTTGGCTTAAGGATATTTGGGTGCCTGCAGGATTAGAGAGTACCTAGGGGAAGACATGATGCATGTGGGTTGTCTGGGTGTATTTGGTATGTCATGGTGCATTCAGTGTGGCTGAGTGTTTGGGCATCCTCTGGATCCTTTTGTGTTTGAGAAGTGAGGTTCAATTTCATATTGATCTTTGTCTTCCTTAATCTGAGTGTAAAGTAAGACAGAAAGTTGTTAATTTTCCCAGCTTCCTGCCACCAGCAAAAGCCAAGGTTATTTCCATAAAACCTGCTCCTGCCATACAGGCTTAAGTAAACTTTCTTTCTTCTTTCTTTCTTTCTTTCTTTCTTTCTTTCTTTCTTTCTTTCTTTCTTTCTTTCTTTCTTTCTTTCTTTCCTTCTTCCTTATTTTCTTGATTTTGAGAGCATGGGGTTCAAGAGTAGATATGGGAAAGTGTGTATTCAAGATACATTGTATGAAACTTATGTACATATAAAATCATTATGTTGGGGGAAAAACAATAGTGGCAAGCCACATATTGCTTATATCCCAAAATGGCTTCCATTCCACACAGTTGCTTTAAGATTACCAATGCACAGATTTTTAACTACCAGCCCTTGTATGAGTTTTAAGTTACCTTATTTCACAGAGTTTATAGATTTTCTTTTTGTTTTTGGAGACAGCGTTTCTCTGTTGTAACTCTGATTATTATGGAACTCAATTTCTAGAATAGGCTGGCTTCACACTCACAGAGATCCACCTATCTCTGTCTCTTGAATGCTAGATTTAAAGTCATGTGCCAGCAATTCGTGGCAATTTTATAGATTTTTAACTAATCCAAATAAGACTACAAATCTCGTCTTGACAGAGGTTCACATAAACCTAGTATTTTGTTCTTTTGTTTTTCTCTCATCTTCCTCTCACAGTGTCAGGTAGCTCCACTGAGAGGGAATATAGAGACATTCCATCCTGTTTGGGTCTGAGCAATAAGAGCCATAATCCAATTCCAGAGAAGCTAGCTTTTCAATACTGGAGAACAGCATAAAACAACTTAATTTTATCTATACCCAAAAGACATTTAAATCCTTGCAAACCTGAAACCACTGGACAGAAAGTTCAGAGGTAAATTCTGAGACCTGACCAAGAACGCATCATGGTAGCAGTGCTGGCTGGCAGCTGGCAACATCGGAAAGAGAAAACTGTAACCAAGTAGCACAGATCCCAGAAATCCTGTACACTTAAAGAGCAGTCAGAAACAAAATATGCTGCGGGCAACATCATTCATACTGAACCTGATCCATTTCTGCATGGTATGTTTACAACAAAACTTGGAGAAACACCAGAATACACAGATCCATTCATGAAAAAAAAAAACAGACAGAGAAATATTTCCAACAATAAAACAGAGGCAAAATTTTCCCTCCCAAACACAGAAAAAAGATAGATGGGTCATTCCAACCAAAGACAACCAGGAAGATGCTGGTTTCCTGCTATTTATTCTGGACAGAAGAATATTTAGAATCTCTCGCTGGAGAAGTGAGCTTACAGAGTAGAGGCATTTTTGTTTTATGTCTCACTTAAGATAGTAAGAAAACCTTAAAATATAACTATCTCTTTACATAGGCATTTGTTTGGATGTTGGGTCCCCTGTCAGTGGAATTGTTTGTAAAGAATTAGACTATGTGACCTGGTTGGAAGAGATACAACACTGCAGTGGACCTAAGTTCTCAAAAACACATACTAGGCCCAGTTCCCCATTTCTCTG
This sequence comes from Cricetomys ansorgei, assembly GCA_026225945.1. NCBI lineage: Eukaryota > Metazoa > Chordata > Mammalia > Rodentia > Nesomyidae > Cricetomys > Cricetomys ansorgei. Next base: position 80,795 of record JAMJFZ010001433.1, read on the forward strand.
CACATCAAGATATCCTACTTTGAGCTACTAAATGAAGAATTTGCACAGTAAAGAAACAAAAACAGTCATTCCATAGGTGATAAGGTAAAAATTGATTCCTATCTAAATGATCTCCTAGGTGACCGGGTAAAATTGTAGTGGTTATATGGGAACTGGATGATTGGAACCTGTGACCATGGGTGAGGCTTGTGAACAAGAACTGAAGGATCCTAAAGGATCCTAAAGGCTAGCATTGATATCACCGTGTTAATAGATACCAGAATCATATGTTAATGGCAGAGCCACGTGTCTTTTTCCAGAGATAAGGAGAATGGTTTATGTGGGCAACAGACAGCTACTGCTCTAAAAATTAGAAGCTTGTGCAATTCCTGGTATGATAACCATGGAGTAGTCCTCTAAAATTCTAAATAAAATCCCTCAATTAAATGTTTTTATTTTTATGTGTTTCGTGAAAGTTGTCTTAGTCAGTGCAATCGAACAGAGGAAGATAAACTCTCTTAGCCTTGGTCAAAATATCTAAAAAGAGATTTTCATATCTGCTATTGAGTTTCTGCTATTGACATTTTTGTTTGTTGGTCTTTCATTCCTGGTGGGATTTTTTAAATAATCATGCGTATTACTACTTCGTTTCAATATTTTTTGTCTTATTGGTTTTTTTGTTTTGTTTTGTTTTGTATCATTGATGATATGTGTGTTTATGTATCTGTGTCTATTCCTTTCTTTGTTTGATTTTAATGTTAGTCCATGGATTTGGATTGATTGAGAAGACCTGACTGTATTTTTGTATGGTAAAACCATAATCACATTATAGTGTGGGAAAAAAAATTCTTTGAAAGTATCAGGTACGGGACCATGAAAAATAAACATCTCTGCCTTGAGGCTGATTAAATCATTCTAGCTTTTGGACCAAACACACACTGTCTCAGTTTTAAAAAGTGAATGCACCAGCCCTACATTTAACCTTTAACTATGAGCTTCTGAAGGACTCTGGATGATGGAGAATTACTGCCTTAATTTTGTAGCTACAACACCACCAACCAGAATTAAACACATACAAAACCAAACAGCACAGGTTAATCTCAACCCTTCACATAATACCATAGCATCGGGGGATGTTACTTTAAATAGAATTGTACACATTGAAGGAATAAGTGAGACACTAGGGATACTACTAACAAAATTTATGAAATAAGAGTTTGTGTAATGCTTTAAGTCAGATTAAAAATCAATGTCAACTTTTATGAGGCTGTGCAGCTTGTAAGGGCACTTGTTGCCAAGTGAAATAACCTTGTTGAATTTCAAAGTAAAAGGAAAAAATACACTAAGTAATGCTGTAATTTAAATTCCCCATGTGTTTCAAGCCACAGTCATCATTCTTAGAACATTGTTAAATAGGTAAATAATTGCACAGATGTAGAAACAATACAAACAAAGAGTATCTTTCACTTTTCCAAAATGTCGCCAAAATGGTAATGAAGTATTTTATTACACACATGGAAGACATAAATATCAGCAATGGAACAATCTGATTCACTTAAACACACATACACATCTACACACACAAAAACACACACACAGAAAAACAAAACAAAAAATCCTATGTTTTCCCTGACTCTTCATTATAAGAACTTCAGTTTGACTTTCACCGAGTAATTATTATTTCTGTTGTTTCTGTATAATTTCAGATATTTTATCCACAGAGTCTTTCTCTTTGAATACTGTCTAACTTTGCAAAGACCTAATTAAACTTGCCTTATGCTGAAGAACTTGGATCTACAGCCTGTGTAGGGTAGGTAGTAAGATGGAATCTGGAGGGCTCCTAACTCGTAGCATTTTAATTAAACTCTATGTATGTTAAATACACTACGATGTCCTATTACCACTTCCAAGAATTAGGGCACTAAAATTGAAAACAAACCAAACTCTACAACAACAGCTGAACTTACCACGGTTATTTCTGTAAGAGAATTCTATAAATAATGCTGAAAAGTATCATACCATGGGCTCAGGGGATTAAAATATTTAAAGGGCATTTGGACTGTTATCTAATGGATAACACAGTGTGTGAGTTTCTGTGTGTGTGACGGAGCTAATAATCTAAGGTTGGAATGGCCGCACAACATCTCAAGGTTTGTCAAAGGCTAACTTTTCTGGAAAATCTTCCTCCTGCTGAACTGAGCTCTAGGGCCACGGACAAACCCAATGCTGCCCAGTCCCCTTGCCCTGCACTCCCCCGCAGAATCCTCCCCCAGCTCCATGGTCACCGGAAGTCCCGACTTAGGTCCCTCCCATCCCTTCACACCAAGGAATTTGGGCGACATCAAGGCAGTGTCTGGACAGGAGGCCACCCTGTGGCCTCCAGTGGCCATGGGTGCTTGCTCTCTCACTCTGCCCCCAGCAGCTCACTCCCATGGCCAGTTTCGCCTCCCTCCGTTCCCAGAACATGCATGCAATCCTACCTGCCTGAGGCCGGTTTTCCTAGGAGCACAAAACTCAGCCCTGCTGCTCCACTCACCGCAGCCCCTCAGTGCACCACAGAGAACACTTCCTTACTTGCCTCTGCCCCAGGCCTGTATCCAAGGATCCTAGTGAGAATGGATGGGCGTGTCCTTAGTGAGGTAAATATGTTTGGGAGGGCATATCCAGGGGTGGGCGTGTCCTTGAGGGCAGGTCAACTTGACTCAGGACCTTGGAAGTGCAGGAGCATGAGCAGCTGACCCAGGACCAAGCTTCACCCTTACTTTTTGTGGCAACTGAAAAGCCTCACTTTCAAGTTCACTTCACACATGAAGGAAAGCTCTCTACCACCTAGCTATATTTGCAGGCCTTCCAGAAGTTAACAGAAAATAAAGTATGGTAGAGCCGTTTTTCAAACTTGCAGCTCCAGATCAGGAGCTGTTAATTTTAGTCATTATATCATATTTAATACTGAGCGTTTGACTTAGCAGTTTTTGACAGTAATTAAGAGTATGGGGAGAGTCATATAGAGAAAACGCAGTCTTGCTGCATAGGTTCTTCTCCCTGGGCTCTTAAGATCTTTAGTCCGCCCTCATCTGTGATGTTTGCTGAGCCTTAGGTGAAAGGGTGTGCTGTAGATGTTTCAGGTGAGGCTAAAAGCAACATGATCAGTGATTCTCTGCATGTTGATACATTGTGGCTTTATGTGATGGTGTCTGCTTTTAAAAGAAGTTTCTTTGAGGAGGGTTGAGAGCTACATTTATCTGTGTGTTCAATGATAAATACTATGAAACTCTGTGAGACATTAGACTACTGTAAGAAACCCATAATAGCAATTTCTTCTTTAAGCACTATGGTCAGATCTGCCACAGACACGTGGTTGAGTTTACAGTGCCAGACACTGTCAACAATGGTTTCATAAACAAGAGCTGAATAATGAAAAAATGCCGCCAAGGATGGGGGGAGTCTCACAATGTTTTGCCTATCCATGAAGAACTACAGGCAATTAATGAGTGCTGAGAGAGAGAGAGAGAGAATTGGTCTTACCCGGGAACAAGCCCCATAATTGATTATCCAATAGCAAATAGTTGTCTCTAAAATCATAACTATACAAGCAACAACAAATAGACTCCAACGGTTGTATTTACAATTTATCAAATTATACATATATAACAATAATAGTTAAAGAAAAATAATCCATAAATTTGATACAGAGGAAGGAGAGGAAACACATGATGGGCTAGAAAAGGAGAAAATTATGTTATATATATAAATATATATGAACATTATAGATAAAAATGCATGTGGATTTACAAGTATTTGAAAGAAACTAGGGCTCCAATGACATTAAAATAATAAATATACTTACACAAAGAGAGAAAACTAGATATCTCTGACATGATGCTTGTGGAGATATCCAGATACCTGTGGAATGCCATGGTGCCTGGGGGGTTGCCTGAGTACCCGTGCTGTACCAGGTTGCCTTTGTGAAGTCCAGGTGGCTGTAAGATATCCAGATGCCTACCTGATGTGTAGATGCCTAGATGATATAGTACCTGCATGATATCCAGGTACCTGTGTGAACTCCAGGTGGCTTAAGGATATTTGGGTGCCTGCAGGATTAGAGAGTACCTAGGGGAAGACATGATGCATGTGGGTTGTCTGGGTGTATTTGGTATGTCATGGTGCATTCAGTGTGGCTGAGTGTTTGGGCATCCTCTGGATCCTTTTGTGTTTGAGAAGTGAGGTTCAATTTCATATTGATCTTTGTCTTCCTTAATCTGAGTGTAAAGTAAGACAGAAAGTTGTTAATTTTCCCAGCTTCCTGCCACCAGCAAAAGCCAAGGTTATTTCCATAAAACCTGCTCCTGCCATACAGGCTTAAGTAAACTTTCTTTCTTTCTTTCTTTCTTTCTTTCTTTTTTCTTTCTTTCTTTCTTTCTTTCTTTCTTTCTTTCTTTCTTCCTTCTTCCTTATTTTCTTGATTTTGAGAGCATGGGGTTCAAGAGTAGATATGGGAAAGTGTGTATTCAAGATACATTGTATGAAACTTATGTACATATAAAATCATTATGTTGGGGGAAAAACAATAGTGGCAAGCCACATATTGCTTATATCCCAAAATGGCTTCCATTCCACACAGTTGCTTTAAGATTACCAATGCACAGATTTTTAACTACCAGCCCTTGTATGAGTTTTAAGTTACCTTATTTCACAGAGTTTATAGATTTTCTTTTTGTTTTTGGAGACAGCGTTTCTCTGTTGTAACTCTGATTATTATGGAACTCAATTTCTAGAATAGGCTGGCTTCACACTCACAGAGATCCACCTATCTCTGTCTCTTGAATGCTAGATTTAAAGTCATGTGCCAGCAATTCGTGGCAATTTTATAGATTTTTAACTAATCCAAATAAGACTACAAATCTCGTCTTGACAGAGGTTCACATAAACCTAGTATTTTGTTCTTTTGTTTTTCTCTCATCTTCCTCTCACAGTGTCAGGTAGCTCCACTGAGAGGGAATATAGAGACATTCCATCCTGTTTGGGTCTGAGCAATAAGAGCCATAATCCAATTCCAGAGAAGCTAGCTTTTCAATACTGGAGAACAGCATAAAACAACTTAATTTTATCTATACCCAAAAGACATTTAAATCCTTGCAAACCTGAAACCACTGGACAGAAAGTTCAGAGGTAAATTCTGAGACCTGACCAAGAACGCATCATGGTAGCAGTGCTGGCTGGCAGCTGGCAACATCGGAAAGAGAAAACTGTAACCAAGTAGCACAGATCCCAGAAATCCTGTACACTTAAAGAGCAGTCAGAAACAAAATATGCTGCGGGCAACATCATTCATACTGAACCTGATCCATTTCTGCATGGTATGTTTACAACAAAACTTGGAGAAACACCAGAATACACAGATCCATTCATGAAAAAAAAAAACAGACAGAGAAATATTTCCAACAATAAAACAGAGGCAAAATTTTCCCTCCCAAACACAGAAAAAAGATAGATGGGTCATTCCAACCAAAGACAACCAGGAAGATGCTGGTTTCCTGCTATTTATTCTGGACAGAAGAATATTTAGAATCTCTCGCTGGAGAAGTGAGCTTACAGAGTAGAGGCATTTTTGTTTTATGTCTCACTTAAGATAGTAAGAAAACCTTAAAATATAACTATCTCTTTACATAGGCATTTGTTTGGATGTTGGGTCCCCTGTCAGTGGAATTGTTTGTAAAGAATTAGACTATGTGACCTGGTTGGAAGAGATACAACACTGCAGTTTACCTAAGTTCTCAAAAACACATACTAGGCCCAGTTCCCCATTTCTCTGCACATCAAGATATCCTACTTTGAGCTACTAAATGAAGAATTTGCACAGTAAAGAAACAAAAACAGTCATTCCATAGGTGATAAGGTAAAAATTGATTCCTATCTAAATGATCTCTTAGGTGACCGGGTAAAATTGTAGTGGTTATATGGGAACTGGATGATTGGAACCTGTGACCATGGGTGAGGCTTGTGAACAAGAACTGAAGGATCCTAAAGGATCCTAAAGGCTAGCATTGATATCACCGTGTTAATAGATACCAGAATCATATGTTAATGGCAGAGCCACGTGTCTTTTTCCAGAGATAAGGAGAATGGTTTATGGGGCAACAGACAGCTACTGCTCTAAAAATTAGAAGCTTGTGCAATTCCTGGTATGATAACCATGGAGTAGTCCTCTAAAATTCTAAATAAAATCCCTCAATTAAATGTTTTTATTTTTATGTGTTTCGTGAAAGTTGTCTTAGTCAGTGCAATCGAACAGAGGAAGATAAACTCTCTTAGCCTTGGTCAAAATATCTAAAAAGAGATTTTCATATCTGCTATTGAGTTTCTGCTATTGACATTTTTGTTTGTTGGTCTTTCATTCCTGGTGGGATTTTTTAAATAATCATGCGTATTACTACTTCGTTTCAATATTTTTTGTCTTATTGGTTTTTTTGTTTTGTTTTGTTTTGTATCATTGATGATATGTGTGTTTATGTATCTGTGTCTATTCCTTTCTTTGTTTGATTTTAATGTTAGTCCATGGATTTGGATTGATTGAGAAGACCTGACTGTATTTTTGTATGGTAAAACCATAATCACATTATAGTGTGGGAAAAAAAATTCTTTGAAAGTATCAGGTACGGGACCATGAAAAATAAACATCTCTGCCTTGAGGCTGATTAAATCATTCTAGCTTTTGGACCAAACACACACTGTCTCAGTTTTAAAAAGTGAATGCACCAGCCCTACATTTAACCTTTAACTATGAGCTTCTGAAGGACTCTGGATGATGGAGAATTACTGCCTTAATTTTGTAGCTACAACACCACCAACCAGAATTAAACACATACAAAACCAAACAGCACAGGTTAATCTCAACCCTTCACATAATACCATAGCATCGGGGGATGTTACTTTAAATAGAATTGTACACATTGAAGGAATAAGTGAGACACTAGGGATACTACTAACAAAATTTATGAAATAAGAGTTTGTGTAATGCTTTAAGTCAGATTAAAAATCAATGTCAACTTTTATGAGGCTGTGCAGCTTGTAAGGGCACTTGTTGCCAAGTGAAATAACCTTGTTGAATTTCAAAGTAAAAGGAAAAAATACACTAAGTAATGCTGTAATTTAAATTCCCCATGTGTTTCAAGCCACAGTCATCATTCTTAGAACATTGTTAAATAGGTAAATAATTGCACAGATGTAGAAACAATACAAACAAAGAGTATCTTTCACTTTTCCAAAATGTCGCCAAAATGGTAATGAAGTATTTTATTACACACATGGAAGACATAAATATCAGCAATGGAACAATCTGATTCACTTAAACACACATACACATCTACACACACAAAAACACACACACAGAAAAACAAAACAAAAAATCCTATGTTTTCCCTGACTCTTCATTATAAGAACTTCAGTTTGACTTTCACCGAGTAATTATTATTTCTGTTGTTTCTGTATAATTTCAGATATTTTATCCACAGAGTCTTTCTCTTTGAATACTGTCTAACTTTGCAAAGACCTAATTAAACTTGCCTTATGCTGAAGAACTTGGATCTACAGCCTGTGTAGGGTAGGTAGTAAGATGGAATCTGGAGGGCTCCTAACTCGTAGCATTTTAATTAAACTCTATGTATGTTAAATACACTACGATGTCCTATTACCACTTCCAAGAATTAGGGCACTAAAATTGAAAACAAACCAAACTCTACAACAACAGCTGAACTTACCACGGTTATTTCTGTAAGAGAATTCTATAAATAATGCTGAAAAGTATCATACCATGGGCTCAGGGGATTAAAATATTTAAAGGGCATTTGGACTGTTATCTAATGGATAACACAGTGTGTGAGTTTCTGTGTGTGTGACGGAGCTAATAATCTAAGGTTGGAATGGCCGCACAACATCTCAAGGTTTGTCAAAGGCTAACTTTTCTGGAAAATCTTCCTCCTGCTGAACTGAGCTCTAGGGCCACGGACAAACCCAATGCTGCCCAGTCCCCTTGCCCTGCACTCCCCCGCAGAATCCTCCCCCAGCTCCATGGTCACCGGAAGTCCCGACTTAGGTCCCTCCCATCCCTTCACACCAAGGAATTTGGGCGACATCAAGGCAGTGTCTGGACAGGAGGCCACCCTGTGGCCTCCAGTGGCCATGGGTGCTTGCTCTCTCACTCTGCCCCCAGCAGCTCACTCCCATGGCCAGTTTCGCCTCCCTCCGTTCCCAGAACATGCATGCAATCCTACCTGCCTGAGGCCGGTTTTCCTAGGAGCACAAAACTCAGCCCTGCTGCTCCACTCACCGCAGCCCCTCAGTGCACCACAGAGAACACTTCCTTACTTGCCTCTGCCCCAGGCCTGTATCCAAGGATCCTAGTGAGAATGGATGGGCGTGTCCTTAGTGAGGTAAATATGTTTGGGAGGGCATATCCAGGGGTGGGCGTGTCCTTGAGGGCAGGTCAACTTGACTCAGGACCTTGGAAGTGCAGGAGCATGAGCAGCTGACCCAGGACCAAGCTTCACCCTTACTTTTTGTGGCAACTGAAAAGCCTCACTTTCAAGTTCACTTCACACATGAAGGAAAGCTCTCTACCACCTAGCTATATTTGCAGGCCTTCCAGAAGTTAACAGAAAATAAAGTATGGTAGAGCCGTTTTTCAAACTTGCAGCTCCAGATCAGGAGCTGTTAATTTTAGTCATTATATCATATTTAATACTGAGCGTTTGACTTAGCAGTTTTTGACAGTAATTAAGAGTATGGGGAGAGTCATATAGAGAAAACGCAGTCTTGCTGCATAGGTTCTTCTCCCTGGGCTCTTAAGATCTTTAGTCCGCCCTCATCTGTGATGTTTGCTGAGCCTTAGGTGAAAGGGTGTGCTGTAGATGTTTCAGGTGAGGCTAAAAGCAACATGATCAGTGATTCTCTGCATGTTGATACATTGTGGCTTTATGTGATGGTGTCTGCTTTTAAAAGAAGTTTCTTTGAGGAGGGTTGAGAGCTACATTTATCTGTGTGTTCAATGATAAATACTATGAAACTCTGTGAGACATTAGACTACTGTAAGAAACCCATAATAGCAATTTCTTCTTTAAGCACTATGGTCAGATCTGCCACAGACACGTGGTTGAGTTTACACTGCCAGACACTGTCAACAATGGTTTCATAAACAAGAGCTGAATAATGAAAAAATGCCGCCAAGGATGGGGGGAGTCTCACAATGTTTTGCCTATCCATGAAGAACTACAGGCAATTAATGAGTGCTGAGAGAGAGAGAGAGAGAGAATTGGTCTTACCCGGGAACAAGCCCCATAATTGATTATCCAATAGCAAATAGTTGTCTCTAAAATCATAACTATACAAGCAACAACAAATAGACTCCAACGGTTGTATTTACAATTTATCAAATTATACATATATAACAATAATAGTTAAAGAAAAATAATCCATAAATTTGATACAGAGGAAGGAGAGGAAACACATGATGGGCTAGAAAAGGAGAAAATTATGTTATATATATAAATATATATGAACATTATAGATAAAAATGCATGTGGATTTACAAGTATTTGAAAGAAACTAGGGCTCCAATGACATTAAAATAATAAATATACTTACACAAAGAGAGAAAACTAGATATCTCTGACATGATGCTTGTGGAGATATCCAGATACCTGTGGAATGCCATGGTGCCTGGGGGGTTGCCTGAGTACCCGTGCTGTACCAGGTTGCCTTTGTGAAGTCCAGGTGGCTGTAAGATATCCAGATGCCTACCTGATGTGTAGATGCCTAGATGATATAGTACCTGCATGATATCCAGGTACCTGTGTGAACTCCAGGTGGCTTAAGGATATTTGGGTGCCTGCAGGATTAGAGAGTACCTAGGGGAAGACATGATGCATGTGGGTTGTCTGGGTGTATTTGGTATGTCATGGTGCATTCAGTGTGGCTGAGTGTTTGGGCATCCTCTGGATCCTTTTGTGTTTGAGAAGTGAGGTTCAATTTCATATTGATCTTTGTCTTCCTTAATCTGAGTGTAAAGTAAGACAGAAAGTTGTTAATTTTCCCAGCTTCCTGCCACCAGCAAAAGCCAAGGTTATTTCCATAAAACCTGCTCCTGCCATACAGGCTTAAGTAAACTTTCTTTCTTTCTTTCTTTCTTTCTTTCTTTCTTTCTTTCTTTCTTTCTTTCTTTCTTTCTTTCTTTCTTCTTCTTCTTTCTTTCTTCCTTTCTTTCTTTCTTTCTTTCTTTCTTTCCTTCTTCCTTATTTTCTTGATTTTGAGAGCATGGGGTTCAAGAGTAGATATGGGAAAGTGTGTATTCAAGATACATTGTATGAAACTTATGTACATATAAAATCATTATGTTGGGGGAAAAACAATAGTGGCAAGCCACATATTGCTTATATCCCAAAATGGCTTCCATTCCACACAGTTGCTTTAAGATTACCAATGCACAGATTTTTAACTACCAGCCCTTGTATGAGTTTTAAGTTACCTTATTTCACAGAGTTTATAGATTTTCTTTTTGTTTTTGGAGACAGCGTTTCTCTGTTGTAACTCTGATTATTATGGAACTCAATTTCTAGAATAGGCTGGCTTCACACTCACAGAGATCCACCTATCTCTGTCTCTTGAATGCTAGATTTAAAGTCATGTGCCAGCAATTCGTGGCAATTTTATAGATTTTTAACTAATCCAAATAAGACTACAAATCTCGTCTTGACAGAGGTTCACATAAACCTAGTATTTTGTTCTTTTGTTTTTCTCTCATCTTCCTCTCACAGTGTCAGGTAGCTCCACTGAGAGGGAATATAGAGACATTCCATCCTGTTTGGGTCTGAGCAATAAGAGCCATAATCCAATTCCAGAGAAGCTAGCTTTTCAATACTGGAGAACAGCATAAAACAACTTAATTTTATCTATACCCAAAAGACATTTAAATCCTTGCAAACCTGAAACCACTGGACAGAAAGTTCAGAGGTAAATTCTGAGACCTGACCAAGAACGCATCATGGTAGCAGTGCTGGCTGGCAGCTGGCAACATCGGAAAGAGAAAACTGTAACCAAGTAGCACAGATCCCAGAAATCCTGTACACTTAAAGAGCAGTCAGAAACAAAATATGCTGCGGGCAACATCATTCATACTGAACCTGATCCATTTCTGCATGGTATGTTTACAACAAAACTTGGAGAAACACCAGAATACACAGATCCATTCATGAAAAAAAAAAACAGACAGAGAAATATTTCCAACAATAAAACAGAGGCAAAATTTTCCCTCCCAAACACAGAAAAAAGATAGATGGGTCATTCCAACCAAAGACAACCAGGAAGATGCTGGTTTCCTGCTATTTATTCTGGACAGAAGAATATTTAGAATCTCTCGCTGGAGAAGTGAGCTTACAGAGTAGAGGCATTTTTGTTTTATGTCTCACTTAAGATAGTAAGAAAACCTTAAAATATAACTATCTCTTTACATAGGCATTTGTTTGGATGTTGGGTCCCCTGTCAGTGGAATTGTTTGTAAAGAATTAGACTATGTGACCTGGTTGGAAGAGATACAACACTGCAGTGGACCTAAGTTCTCAAAAACACATACTAGGCCCAGTTCCCCATTTCTCTGCACATCAAGATATCCTACTTTGAGCTACTAAATGAAGAATTTGCACAGTAAAGAAACAAAAACAGTCATTCCATAGGTGATAAGGTAAAAATTGATTCCTATCTAAATGATCTCCTAGGTGACCGGGTAAAATTGTAGTGGTTATATGGGAACTGGATGATTGGAACCTGTGACCATGGGTGAGGCTTGTGAACAAGAACTGAAGGATCCTAAAGGATCCTAAAGGCTAGCATTGATATCACCGTGTTAATAGATACCAGAATCATATGTTAATGGCAGAGCCACGTGTCTTTTTCCAGAGATAAGGAGAATGGTTTATGTGGGCAACAGACAGCTACTGCTCTAAAAATTAGAAGCTTGTGCAATTCCTGGTATGATAACCATGGAGTAGTCCTCTAAAATTCTAAATAAAATCCCTCAATTAAATGTTTTTATTTTTATGTGTTTCGTGAAAGTTGTCTTAGTCAGTGCAATCGAACAGAGGAAGATAAACTCTCTTAGCCTTGGTCAAAATATCTAAAAAGAGATTTTCATATCTGCTATTGAGTTTCTGCTATTGACATTTTTGTTTGTTGGTCTTTCATTCCTGGTGGGATTTTTTAAATAATCATGCGTATTACTACTTCGTTTCAATATTTTTTGTCTTATTGGTTTTTTTGTTTTGTTTTGTTTTGTATCATTGATGATATGTGTGTTTATGTATCTGTGTCTATTCCTTTCTTTGTTTGATTTTAATGTTAGTCCATGGATTTGGATTGATTGAGAAGACCTGACTGTATTTTTGTATGGTAAAACCATAATCACATTATAGTGTGGGAAAAAAAATTCTTTGAAAGTATCAGGTACGGGACCATGAAAAATAAACATCTCTGCCTTGAGGCTGATTAAATCATTCTAGCTTTTGGACCAAACACACACTGTCTCAGTTTTAAAAAGTGAATGCACCAGCCCTACATTTAACCTTTAACTATGAGCTTCTGAAGGACTCTGGATGATGGAGAATTACTGCCTTAATTTTGTAGCTACAACACCACCAACCAGAATTAAACACATACAAAACCAAACAGCACAGGTTAATCTCAACCCTTCACATAATACCATAGCATCGGGGGATGTTACTTTAAATAGAATTGTACACATTGAAGGAATAAGTGAGACACTAGGGATACTACTAACAAAATTTATGAAATAAGAGTTTGTGTAATGCTTTAAGTCAGATTAAAAATCAATGTCAACTTTTATGAGGCTGTGCAGCTTGTAAGGGCACTTGTTGCCAAGTGAAATAACCTTGTTGAATTTCAAAGTAAAAGGAAAAAATACACTAAGTAATGCTGTAATTTAAATTCCCCATGTGTTTCAAGCCACAGTCATCATTCTTAGAACATTGTTAAATAGGTAAATAATTGCACAGATGTAGAAACAATACAAACAAAGAGTATCTTTCACTTTTCCAAAATGTCGCCAAAATGGTAATGAAGTATTTTATTACACACATGGAAGACATAAATATCAGCAATGGAACAATCTGATTCACTTAAACACACATACACATCTACACACACAAAAACACACACACAGAAAAACAAAACAAAAAATCCTATGTTTTCCCTGACTCTTCATTATAAGAACTTCAGTTTGACTTTCACCGAGTAATTATTATTTCTGTTGTTTCTGTATAATTTCAGATATTTTATCCACAGAGTCTTTCTCTTTGAATACTGTCTAACTTTGCAAAGACCTAATTAAACTTGCCTTATGCTGAAGAACTTGGATCTACAGCCTGTGTAGGGTAGGTAGTAAGATGGAATCTGGAGGGCTCCTAACTCGTAGCATTTTAATTAAACTCTATGTATGTTAAATACACTACGATGTCCTATTACCACTTCCAAGAATTAGGGCACTAAAATTGAAAACAAACCAAACTCTACAACAACAGCTGAACTTACCACGGTTATTTCTGTAAGAGAATTCTATAAATAATGCTGAAAAGTATCATACCATGGGCTCAGGGGATTAAAATATTTAAAGGGCATTTGGACTGTTATCTAATGGATAACACAGTGTGTGAGTTTCTGTGTGTGTGACGGAGCTAATAATCTAAGGTTGGAATGGCCGCACAACATCTCAAGGTTTGTCAAAGGCTAACTTTTCTGGAAAATCTTCCTCCTGCTGAACTGAGCTCTAGGGCCACGGACAAACCCAATGCTGCCCAGTCCCCTTGCCCTGCACTCCCCCGCAGAATCCTCCCCCAGCTCCATGGTCACCGGAAGTCCCGACTTAGGTCCCTCCCATCCCTTCACACCAAGGAATTTGGGCGACATCAAGGCAGTGTCTGGACAGGAGGCCACCCTGTGGCCTCCAGTGGCCATGGGTGCTTGCTCTCTCACTCTGCCCCCAGCAGCTCACTCCCATGGCCAGTTTCGCCTCCCTCCGTTCCCAGAACATGCATGCAATCCTACCTGCCTGAGGCCGGTTTTCCTAGGAGCACAAAACTCAGCCCTGCTGCTCCACTCACCGCAGCCCCTCAGTGCACCACAGAGAACACTTCCTTACTTGCCTCTGCCCCAGGCCTGTATCCAAGGATCCTAGTGAGAATGGATGGGCGTGTCCTTAGTGAGGTAAATATGTTTGGGAGGGCATATCCAGGGGTGGGCGTGTCCTTGAGGGCAGGTCAACTTGACTCAGGACCTTGGAAGTGCAGGAGCATGAGCAGCTGACCCAGGACCAAGCTTCACCCTTACTTTTTGTGGCAACTGAAAAGCCTCACTTTCAAGTTCACTTCACACATGAAGGAAAGCTCTCTACCACCTAGCTATATTTGCAGGCCTTCCAGAAGTTAACAGAAAATAAAGTATGGTAGAGCCGTTTTTCAAACTTGCAGCTCCAGATCAGGAGCTGTTAATTTTAGTCATTATATCATATTTAATACTGAGCGTTTGACTTAGCAGTTTTTGACAGTAATTAAGAGTATGGGGAGAGTCATATAGAGAAAACGCAGTCTTGCTGCATAGGTTCTTCTCCCTGGGCTCTTAAGATCTTTAGTCCGCCCTCATCTGTGATGTTTGCTGAGCCTTAGGTGAAAGGGTGTGCTGTAGATGTTTCAGGTGAGGCTAAAAGCAACATGATCAGTGATTCTCTGCATGTTGATACATTGTGGCTTTATGTGATGGTGTCTGCTTTTAAAAGAAGTTTCTTTGAGGAGGGTTGAGAGCTACATTTATCTGTGTGTTCAATGATAAATACTATGAAACTCTGTGAGACATTAGACTACTGTAAGAAACCCATAATAGCAATTTCTTCTTTAAGCACTATGGTCAGATCTGCCACAGACACGTGGTTGAGTTTACACTGCCAGACACTGTCAACAATGGTTTCATAAACAAGAGCTGAATAATGAAAAAATGCCGCCAAGGATGGGGGGAGTCTCACAATGTTTTGCCTATCCATGAAGAACTACAGGCAATTAATGAGTGCTGAGAGAGAGAGAGAGAGAGAATTGGTCTTACCCGGGAACAAGCCCCATAATTGATTATCCAATAGCAAATAGTTGTCTCTAAAATCATAACTATACAAGCAACAACAAATAGACTCCAACGGTTGTATTTACAATTTATCAAATTATACATATATAACAATAATAGTTAAAGAAAAATAATCCATAAATTTGATACAGAGGAAGGAGAGGAAACACATGATGGGCTAGAAAAGGAGAAAATTATGTTATATATATAAATATATATGAACATTATAGATAAAAATGCATGTGGATTTACAAGTATTTGAAAGAAACTAGGGCTCCAATGACATTAAAATAATAAATATACTTACACAAAGAGAGAAAACTAGATATCTCTGACATGATGCTTGTGGAGATATCCAGATACCTGTGGAATGCCATGGTGCCTGGGGGGTTGCCTGAGTACCCGTGCTGTACCAGGTTGCCTTTGTGAAGTCCAGGTGGCTGTAAGATATCCAGATGCCTACCTGATGTGTAGATGCCTAGATGATATAGTACCTGCATGATATCCAGGTACCTGTGTGAACTCCAGGTGGCTTAAGGATATTTGGGTGCCTGCAGGATTAGAGAGTACCTAGGGGAAGACATGATGCATGTGGGTTGTCTGGGTGTATTTGGTATGTCATGGTGCATTCAGTGTGGCTGAGTGTTTGGGCATCCTCTGGATCCTTTTGTGTTTGAGAAGTGAGGTTCAATTTCATATTGATCTTTGTCTTCCTTAATCTGAGTGTAAAGTAAGACAGAAAGTTGTTAATTTTCCCAGCTTCCTGCCACCAGCAAAAGCCAAGGTTATTTCCATAAAACCTGCTCCTGCCATACAGGCTTAAGTAAACTTTCTTTCTTTCTTTCTTTCTTTCTTTCTTTCTTTCTTTCTTTCTTTCTTTCTTTTTCTTTCTTTCTTTCCTTCTTCCTTATTTTCTTGATTTTGAGAGCATGGGGTTCAAGAGTAGATATGGGAAAGTGTGTATTCAAGATACATTGTATGAAACTTATGTACATATAAAATCATTATGTTGGGGGAAAAACAATAGTGGCAAGCCACATATTGCTTATATCCCAAAATGGCTTCCATTCCACACAGTTGCTTTAAGATTACCAATGCACAGATTTTTAACTACCAGCCCTTGTATGAGTTTTAAGTTACCTTATTTCACAGAGTTTATAGATTTTCTTTTTGTTTTTGGAGACAGCGTTTCTCTGTTGTAACTCTGATTATTATGGAACTCAATTTCTAGAATAGGCTGGCTTCACACTCACAGAGATCCACCTATCTCTGTCTCTTGAATGCTAGATTTAAAGTCATGTGCCAGCAATTTGTGGCAATTTTATAGATTTTTAACTAAACCAAATAAGACTACAAATCTCGTCTTGACAGAGGTTCACATAAACCTAGTATTTTGTTCTTTTGTTTTTCTCTCATCTTCCTCTCACAGTGTCAGGTAGCTCCACTGAGAGGGAATATAGAGACATTCCATCCTGTTTGGGTCTGAGACAATAAGAGCCATAATCCAATTCCAGAGAAGCTAGCTTTTCAATACTGGAGAACAGCATAAAACAACTTAATTTTATCTATACCCAAAAGACATTTAAATCCTTGCAAACCTGAAACCACTGGACAGAAAGTTCAGAGGTAAATTCTGAGACCTGACCAAGAATGCATCATGGTAGCAGTGCTAGCTGGCAGCTGGCAACATCGGAAAGAGAAAAATGTAACCAAGTAGCACAGATCCCAGAAATCCTGTACACTTAAAGAGCAGTCAGAAACAAAATATGCTGCAGGCAAGCATCATTCATACTGAACCTGAACCATTTCTGCATGGTATGTTTACAACAAAACTTGGAGAAACACCAGAATACACAGATCCATTCATGAAAAAAAAAACAGACAGAGAAATATTTCCAACAATAAAACAGAGGCAAAATTTTCCCTCCCAAACACAGAAAAAAGATAGATTGGTCTTTCCAACCAAAGACAACCAGGAAGATGCTGGTATCCTGCTATTTATTCTGGACAGAAGAATATTTAGAATCTCACATTGGAGAAGTGAGCTTACAGAGTAGAGGCATTTTTCTTTTATGTATCACTTAAGATAGTAAGAAAAACTTAAAATATAACTATCTCTCTTACATAGGCATTTGTTTGAATGTTGGTTCCCTGTCAGTAAAATTGTTTGTAAAGAATTAGAATATGTGACCTGGTTGGAAGAGATACAACACTGCAGTGGACCTAAGTTCTCAAAAACACATACTAGGCCCAGTTCCCCATTTCTCTGCACATCAAGATATCCTACGTTGAGCTACTGAATAAAGAATTTCCACAGTAAAGAAACAAAAATAGCCATTCCATAGGTGATAAGGTAAAAATTGATTCCTATCAAAATGATCTACTAGGTGACCGGGGAAAATTGTAATGGTTATATGGGAACTGGATGATTGGAACCTATGACCATGGGTGAGGCTTGTGAACAAGAACTGAAGGATCCTAAAGGATCCTAAAGGCTAGCATTGATATCACCATGTTAATAGATACCAGAATCATATGTTAATGGCAGAGCCACGTGTCTTTTTCCAGAGATAAGGAGAATGGTTTATGGGGGCAACAGACAGCTACTGCTCTAAAAATTAGAAGCTTGTGCAATTCCTGGTATGATAACCATGGAGTAGTCCTCTAAAATTCTAAATAAAATCCCTCAATTAAATGTTTTTATTTTTATGTGTTTCGTGAAAGTTGTCTTAGTCAGTGCAACCGAACAGAGGAAGATAAACTCTCTTAGCCTTGGTCAAAATATCTAAAAAGAGATTTTCATATCTGCTATTGAGTTTCTGCTATTGACATTTTTGTTTGTTGGTCTTTCATTCCTGGTGGGATTTTTAAAATAATCATGTGTATTACTACTTTGTTTCAATATTTTTTGTCTTATTGTTTTTTTGTTTTGTTTTGTTTTGTATCATTGATGATATGTGTGTTTATGTATGTGTCTCTATTCCTTTGTTTGTTTGATTTTAATGTTAGTCCATGGATTTGGATTGATTGAGAAGACCTGACTGTATTTTTGTATGGTAAAACCATAATCACATTATAGTGTGGGAAAAAATTCTTTGAAAGTATCAGGTACAGGACCATGAAAAATAAACATCTCTGCCTTGAGGCTGATTAAATCATTCTAGCTTTTGGACCAAACACACACTGTCTCAGTTTTAAAAAGTGAATGCACCAGCCCTACATTTAACCTTTAACTATGAGCTTCTGAAGGACTCTGGATGATGGAGAATTACTGCCTTAATTTTGTAGCTACAACACCACCAACCAGAATTAAACACATACAAAACCAAACAGCACAGGTTAATCTCAACCCTTCACATAATACCATAGCATCGGGGGATGTTACTTTAAATAGAATTGTACACATTGAATGAATAAGTGAGACAATAGGGATACTACTAACAAAATTTATGAAATAAGAGTTTGTGTAATGCTTTAAGTCAGATTAAAAATCAATGTCAACTTTTATGAGATTGTGCAGCTTGTAAAGGCACTTGTTGCCAAGTGAAATAACCTTGTTGAATTTCAAAGTAAAAGGAAAAAATAAACTCAGTAATGCTGTAATTTAAATTCCCCATGTGTTTCAAGCCACAGTCATCATTCTTAGAACATTGTTAAATAGGTAAATAATTGCACAGATGTAGAAACAATACAAACAAAGAGTATCTTTCACTTTTCCAAAATGTCGCCAAAATGGTAATGAAGTATTTTATTACACATATGGAAGACATAAATATCAGCAATGGAACAATCTGATTCACTTAAACACACATACACATCTACACACACAAAAACACACACACAGAAAACCAAAACAAAAAAGCCTATGTTTTCACTGACTCTTCATTATAAGAACTTGAGTTTGACTTTCACCGAGTAATTATTATTTCTGTTGTTTCTGTATAATTTCAGATAGTAAAATATAAAAGTCTTTCCATAACTTTTAATTCAATACCTACTATGTAATACTAAAACTGAGACTAGTAATCTAACAAATGCTAAAAGTCGGTTGTTATAATTCTAAATCCTCTTTTGCTGAAGGCATTCATCCACATAACCACATTTCTACAATACGTATTCTAAGAATTGTCAGTAATGATGGATCTTCTAAATGATATCAAAAGAAACTGAAATCCTGTGGAAATCTTATAACATTTTAGGAAAAACAATATTCCTGAACATGACATTGGATAAAATATACATATTAGTAAAAGTGAATTACAGAGCAATGAATCTCTGAAACAGTGAGAACATGTATATGTAAATATAGTTTATTGCCAAATGATAAGAAAATAAGAAACCATTAAGAACAGTCTACTTGTTGATATTTAATGACTATAATTGAATAACAATAAAAATCGTCAACTTATACTTTTCTAAACTTAAACAAATACAGAACCAACAAGAAGAGAACAACAATTATAACAGGAACAAAGGAATGTCTGTATTTTTGATGACATCTTCAGGAGGTAACAGCTATCTGATAGCCATTCTCACGTGCTGTGTGACCAAAAGTGGAGAACTTTTAGGCAGGACAGGGGAAACTAAGGCAGTGGAGGAAAATCAATGGAATCTATGAAGGAGACCCTGTAAGAACCCTGTAGCAATGGGGAATGGAGGACACTAGACACAAACCATTATTATAACCTGGCTGTGCTTCCAGTGGTGGGACTGTGACATCAAATCAACTGTAAAACATTCAACCAATATCATATACACACTTCAGAGTTTACTGGGACAACAGAAGGGTAGAACCCAGTTCCAATGTTTTGGAAAGTATGCCTGCTATAGCAGGGCAGGGCAGGAACTTGAAACTGAATAATCATGAAATGATACCTGATGATATTCTGCTCTCCATGCGTATCCAATTCTTCATCAGAGATACTTTCTCCAGTATTTGATGAGGCAGATGCAGAGGCCCAGGGCCAGAACAAACCTCCTGCCGAGTTTGGAAAACCCCATGGAAAGGAAGAACAAGGGTTGCATAGACAAGAGGATCAAGGATTAGAAGGAGAACAGGCACAATGGAGTGAAGACATACCAGGAATCTTGGGGGAACAACAGAGTCTGAAACTGCAGACTTGGAACATTCTGGGTCCCTTAGATATGTCTTGAGTTTGTCCTCACCTGTGTTCTTGAAGAGCTCCTAAAGACTGGAGTGGATGGAACCTTTTTGTCTGCCTTTAGGCCCCTTACCTCCTACTGTAGTGCCTAGCCAACATTTGATGCAGGATTAGTGTCCTACCTTATTCTATCGTTTTGTGCTCTGCTAGATCATTAACACTGGGAGGACTGCTCTTATGTTCATTTGGAGAGGTTGGGGGCAGGGTAGATTGGGGTAATGGGGAGATGGTTGGTGCTAGAAGGATTAGAAGAAGGAGTGGGAGTGTTGGATGTGTTATATGAGAGTAGAAAATAAATTTAGAAAAGAAAGAAAGAATTAGACTTTCTCAAAGAGAGTTGCATGCCATGACCATCCCATGGCAGAGTATATGTCAAAGGTTATTCTTTGGGTAGAGTGTGGCGTACACTTGGCAAAAATAAATCAAAGAAGGAAATCATTTAGTAAAGTAAATATCTGAAGATTACGGTGTAGGACCAGGTAGATATGATTGCCTTTGAAACAAAAATGTATGTCTGAGAGACTCTTTAAGCAAAAGACGATGGTCTGAAGCCTCTGTCCTCCAGAAAGTGATTCCAGGCACCCCTTATTGAAGAAATGAGGGCTTTATGGGGAAAATGTGGTTTTTATAAAAACATGTGATTTCTGAGAGTGAGGTGGCATTTGTGTTATTAGGTAAACCTTTTTGTAAAACTGAAAGTTCTACTTGCACTGCCCAGATGGGAAAAATGTGATGCAAATTTCAGCAGAAAAATTAAATTTGCCATACCTTTTGCAGTCCAGTGCAATATATCCCTACCACTGAGTCATGAGACTACAATTCTTCCAAATAATTTAAAACAGCCATATGTTTAGTGTGATCTGCAAGAGATATGACAGTAGCCTTAGCATCTCTGACCACGCTTGGGTGTCTGTCTCCATCTAAATCACCACCTCAGATTTGGGTCAGAAAAACAGATCTGAGCAGATGGTGAGACCACACTATCTTTGCTGACTGAAGTGAAGGAAGGAGTTTGGTTCCAGGATACGCTTAACTTTTTTGGCCTCTTGGAACTAGTACTTGAGTGAGACAATCTTCTTCAGCCAGAAGAGAAAGCTCCTTGTGCCCTTGCTCAGTTAGGTATGTGGGAGACCACCCTTTGCCAAAGAGAGAAGTCCTAAGACCTAGTATTCACAGAGTGAAATATCTGAGACAAAATGTGAGCGAGCAGAATGTTACCAACTGTGTTTTTCAGAGAATATATGCCCCTCTTTACCATGAGTGGAAGTGGAAGATTCAGAAAATGTCTTGTCAGATTCCAATTCTTCATTGAAGTCCAGAAAACCCTTCTCTGAGAACTCTAAAGAAGGCTTGACAGCAATCTTAACATTCTCTGAACAAATAGATGTAGTTCCTGAGTCTTTGGTCCACAGGCTTATAAAACAACTTCAAAGTTATAATCATAAAAAGTAATAGCGACATAGCAATTCTGGTCAAAGCTCATCAGTGGATGGCCTGAGGCCAGGATTGATTTCAATTTCTCTGTGATGACGCTTCAATTTTAATTGTCTTTAAATCCACTGGATGTTCCTTTGGACAAAGACTTATTTACCGGCCACCCACAGAGATGGAGAAAGTCTGAGTCTCTGTTAGTTTAATGTGAGAGTAGGATAGGACTGAGACTATTATGAAAGGAAAGACCATTTTCTGGTTTTGCTGGTCTTAGGAGTTAGGCTCAGTCACAATTTAGCTGAGTAGAGACACATATTGATCACAAGATAAGATATATAGCATTCTTCTCCATAGGGGGATTACCTCACATACATAGTATAGACATCATTGAATGTCTGAATTCTCCTCATCAAATAGAGAAGCTCATATCTAACACATCTTTGGCCACTCATTAAAATATGTCATCCCTTTTGTTAGCAGATAGAAGTTCAGTTCATCACATGGAAAATATCTAAGATTCCCAATGTTAGTAGGTTAGATATGACAACATATTGTGTAGAAGTCTTACCTCAGACCCTCGTTTCACTGAACAGGTATGTTTCAGAAAGCATCGGATGGGTTCCAACCCTTCTTGTTCTCAGCAGGGTAGGGCATAATTCTGTAGTCCTCTTGACAAAGAGATGTATGTATGGAGTCCTCTCATGAAAGCAGGAATGTCTTAGACCCACTTGAGAATAGAGAGATGTTCTGAGGCCTACTTATCAGGGAAGGGTGAATGTAAGTCTTTTGTTCACCTTATCTTGAAGTTCTGAGGCCTCTTTTGATCAAAAGGAATGCCTCTCCTTGCTTTCCTAGACTGAATAAATACTTATTCCCTTGATTAATGATCAGGTATCTCTTGCTTCCTGGGTTTTGAATCCCCATGGTTCATAGTAAGTATGTCTGTGGCCCTGTTTGTTCACTAGGGAAGGTCTAAAACCTGAATAAAGAAGTGAATGTCTCATTGTATGTAGAATTACTAGGAAGGCCAAAGCCCTTTGCTTAACAATAGCCATCTATAAGAACATCTTTAGGAATTAGGAATTTGTGAAATGTCTTATTACTTGATGAGAATTGTCTAAGACATCATATGTTATTGTCAAAATATCTGGGGTAAAGAATGTTATGAAAGGTTATTTATAACTGTGTACTTTCTTAGGCCATTATTTCCAAAGGTTTATGTCTCAGAGCTAATTGAGTCATAAGGATCATGCCTTAATATTTGCTTCTGTGGAAGTAAGTCTGGCCCATCTTTGCCATTGTGAGATGCCTGAAAACTCCGGCTTCTGAGGCAATATCCAGGTCCAGGGCACCTTTGATCACATAGCAAAGTCCGTAATCACAAAATCAAATCAAAAAGTTTAGAATTTCCTTGGAGACAAAAGGAGAAAATAGAAGTTAATATTTTATATTGAACAATGAATCTAAGGCCTCCTTGAAACATTGCAGTAGATCAAAGTGTCCCAGTTTCCTAAAAGAAAATGTCTCCAGCCTCTTTAGGCCACTGTATTTGCCTCAGGGTTCTTGATATTATGGTGAGCCTGAACTTTCTTCTTTAATTGGGGGCTATGCATTTTCTCTATTCAAAAGGAATAATTGTAAACATTCTTTGTTCAAATCTTACTACTCTGTGGATCATTTATTAAGAGCTGAAATATGTGAAGGCTGCTTTCGTAGAAAAAGATTTAGAAGCTCTATGGGAAAAACACTAAGTGTCAGGCACTCCTCTTCATAAGTATACTTTGGATAACACAACGGTCTGAATTGGGAGGTATAGATAGCTCCATAGCCAAAGAAATAAGTTCTGAAGATTCCTAGATGAGACAAGTGTTGAATAAAAAGATTGGTATGTGAATTTCCCCTTGAACACACACAGGATATCTGATGCCTTATTTGTTAGAAAGTTTACGTCTGAGAAAAGACAAGACTGTCAGTATCATGGTGGAAGTGAGTGACGTGTCTGCAGAGTACACTTTTTGAGAAAAGGAATATCTGGGGTGCCTCAGTCAGGTTGAAATGGTCTGAATCTACTTTGAGGACAGAGGTTGGGCCTCCATCTCCTTTTATAAAAGTAGGATCTCAGTGTCTACATTTCATCATGTGTAAAGAAATGTGACCTCTTGAGAGAAAATCATCACACATAGGTCTTCATGTTAAAAAAGTGAAGGTGAGAAAATTGTTTGGGTGTACGAGGGAAGCTTTCTCATTCAAAATAATTACGGGCCATTTCTGAGTCCTGCATGATAACAAGGAAATATGTGAGAACCACTTGTTGAAACACTGCATATATTAAACCAATTTTTCCCATTTTGAGAGATATGAGGTCCTCTGCTAGAAAGACCTGCCTGAAGCTCATTTGGACAAATGTAGAAGGCATAAGTTTCTACTGCAGAAAGCTTTAAGAATTAGATTTGAAGCCCATAGCGGTCAACAATGGTATTCTTGAAACGTTCCTGAAAAGAATGGGCAATGCTCAGTATCTATTTGAAAAGAAGCAGAGTATGTGGAATAGGTTTGGAATAGGAGTAATATCTGGGACATTTAAACGGAATGGTAATAAATCTTGAGCCATTTTAGGCAGAAGCAAACAAACTCAAATACTATGGCTGATAGGGCCATCTAAGGCAGAACACAATAACTATCAATACTATGGTTGAAGAATAATGTTCAATAGACCTCGGAGAAGGAAAAAAAAAACAGACCCAGGGAGTTTAAATAACCAGAAGTTGACTGACAACTTTCAACTTATGATAAATCTGAGAAGAATCAGCAGAAATGGGCAAACAAGTAGAGTGCAATTGGATGAATTGGTTATGGTAGAGAGTAAACTAAGTGATGATTAATTTCTCAAGAGATTAATGAATTAAGGAAAAAACAATAAAAGTACATAGAAAAATCGTACAAATTTGTTATGCATATAATATAGAAATCAAAGATGTAAAAGTGTCCTTAAAAATAAATAAAAATCAGAGAAGTCATAAAATATTCATAAGAGCAAAAGCAAAACATGCATCATGTAAAAAACACATTAAGAATATTCAGGTCGAGATGATGGAACAGCTATCTTTCAAAGGGGTTGTGGGGCAAGCGCTCCTTTGGTACACAACCAAGATGACAGAACACAAAATGATAAGAGGGAGAGTTAGAGAAGCCTCCTAGGAAAAGTCAGAAATTCCAACTTTGGTGGAAGCACAACCAGTGAGCCCAGCTGCCTGTGAAGGATTAGGTGAGAAACACAAGTCTGCAGGTACAGACAGTGTCAGAGGACCTGGCTGGAAAAGCAGTAGTCCTGGGAAAGCCCGTGGAGAGGGGCTGGAGATTCTGGAACTCCCTGGATTGCTGTGGGCAGCGCTTGAGTCCCATGGGCATGCAGTGAAAGTGTCAGAGCCCCGCCCTCCTGTGTGGATGTGGGTCTGGGCATGTCCTGTACACTTGAAAGTGTCCCTGTCTCCTCTGAAGTGAGGGGAGTTCTAGAGAGTCAGAAGAATGGAGACTGTTGTCAAGGTCCCAATCCTCAGATGTGTCCATAGGGAGGAGGTCCTCCTGAGTCCTGGATGGCAGTGCTGGGGGCCCGTGGGTCGGAGGGGCGATGGCCTAAGCCACCCAGGGATCCTGCTGTTGATGTGCGGCAGCCCTCCATGTGCTGAGGGGGGCTGAGTGGATCTGCTTTTGTTGGAGGACAGGCGTAAGGGGCCAACTTTGCTGGAAGGAGCTCCGGTGAGCCCAGCTTCCTGTGAAGGGATAGGTGTGAAACTCCAGTCTGCGGGTATGGACAGTGTCAGAGGACCTGGCTGGAAATGCAGTGGTCCCAGGGAACCCGGGGCCCAGGGAGAATGGGCTCGAGGCCCAGGTGTGGAGGGCCCCAGGTCCGCTCCTGGCCTTGAAGATCTTTCACCTCCCCCTTGCAGTGGTGTGGAAGTGCAAGCAGATCCTTGGGTAGCCACGTGCCGCCCTTGAGTCCAGGGGTCACCCGGGGTGTCTCCCCCTGTCTCTCCACCATTGGTGTGGGGATGTTGTCTGTGAGTGGAAGTCTCAGGAACCCTTTCAGCAGGCGAGGGGAGGTCTGGAGAGCCAAAGAGAAGAGTAAGGTCAAGGTCCTCCTTCTTCTGAGGAGGGAGGTGTGAAGTCTCCTTGGGCGGGGTTTGTGGGGCTGGGTCCCTGTGGCATGGCACCGGAGAGAACTAAGCAAGCATGAGCTGAGGGAGAGGGTATGGAAACCTCCTAGGGCACAGTCTACCAACTTTGGATGTCCTCTTGTTAGCAGTGCGACGTAAGGGCCCCCAGGTGCTAGGAGGAGAGCTGGATGGATCCCCTTCATAGGATGGGAGAGGTTGAAAGCTCCAGTCTCCAGGTATGGAGTGTCAGAGGCCCTTGGGCGAACTGCAATGGATCTTGGAACCCTGGTGAGGAGGAAGAATGTGGCAGCAAATGTTCTCTCCCTGTGCCATGTGAGGGAGTCCTCGTTCCCAGGAGGGAATGCTCAGCATGACCCGATGTGGGTGTTCTACCGGGCCCAGACCTTTGGACACATGAGCTGGGTGGCAAGAGATGTGGATGCCCAGGAGGAGGTGCCCTCGCTCCTCATGGGTATGTGAAGAAGCCTGGGAAAGCCCTTGGAGAGGCGCTGGAGCTTCTGCAGCTCCCTGGATTGTTGTGGGCTGCGCTTGAGTCCCATGGGCATGCAGTGAAAGAGTCAGAGCCCCGCCCTCCTGTGTGGATGGTGGCTGGGCATGTCCTGTACACTTAAAAGTGTCACCTGTCTCTTCTGAAGGTGAGGGGAGTTCTAGAGAGTCAGAAGAATGGAGACTGTTTTCAAGGTCCCAATCCTCAGATGTGTCCATAGGGAGGAGGTCCTCCTGAGCCTGGACGGCATTGCTGGTACCCCGTGGGTCAGATGGGTGATGGCCTAAGCCACCCAGGGTTCCTGCTGTCAATGTGCGGCAGCCTCCATGTGCTGAGGGGGGCTGAGTGGATCTGTTTTTGTTGAGAGGAGAGGCGTAAGGGGCCAACTTTGCTGGAAGCAGCTCCGGTGAGCCCAGCTTCCTGTGAAGGGATAGGTGTGAAACCCCAGTCTGCGGGTAAGGACAGTGTCAGAGGACCTGGCTGGAAATGCAGTGGTCCCACGGAACCCGGTTTCCAGGGAGAATGGGCTCGAGGCCTAGGTGTGGAGGGCCCCAGGTCCGCTCCTGGCCTTTAAGATATTTCACTTCCCCATTGCAGGGGTGTGTAAGTGCAAGCAGATCCTTGGGTAGCCACTTGCCGTCATTGAGTCCAAGGATCACTTGGGGTGTCCTCCCCCTGTCTCTCCACCATTGGTGTGGGGAACTGCAGCACTATGTCTGTGAGTGGAAGTCTCAGAACACTTTCAGCAGGTGGGGGTGTTCTGGAGAGCCAAAAAGAAGAGTAAGGTCAAGGTCTCCTTCTTCTGAGGATTGAGGTGTGAGGTCTCCTAGGGCGGATGATGTGGGGTTGGGTCCCTGTGGCATGGCAATGGGATGACCTAAGCCAGCTTGACCTGTGTGAGAGGGCTGGAAACCTCATAGGGCAGAGTCCACCACTTTGGTAGTCCTCTTGTTAGCAGTTCGACAATAAGGCCCCCAGGTGCTAGGGTAAGAGCTGGATGGTTCCCCTTCATAGGATGGGAGAGTTTGAAAGCTCCAGTCTGCAGGTATAGAGAGCATCAGAGGTCCTTGGGTGTACCTCAAAGGACCTTGTGTCCATGGTGAGAAGGCTGAAGGTGGCAGAATGTTCACAAGTTCTCTCCCTGTGTCATGTGAAGAGCCCTCTTCTCCAGGAGGGAGTGATTCAACAGGGCCCCATGTGTGAGTGGTTCAAGGACGACCTCCTTGGCCACATTAGCTGGGTGGCCAGAGGTACAGTTGCCTAGGGGTAGGGGCCTCCACCACATCCAGGGTATGTGAAGAAGCCTGGGAAATTCTTTGGAGAGGCGCTGGAGCTTCTGTAGCTCCCTGGATTGCTGTG
Organism: Cricetomys ansorgei; assembly: GCA_026225945.1. Classification (NCBI taxonomy): domain Eukaryota; kingdom Metazoa; phylum Chordata; class Mammalia; order Rodentia; family Nesomyidae; genus Cricetomys; species Cricetomys ansorgei. Next base: position 108,556 of record JAMJFZ010001433.1, read on the forward strand.
GGCTGCACTTGAGTCCCATGGGCATGCAGTGAAAGAGTCAGAGCCCTGCCCTCCTGTGTGGATGGTGGCTGGGCATGTCCTGCATACTTGAAAGTGTCACCTGTCTCTTCTGAAGGTGAGGGGAGTTCTAGAGAGTCAGAAGAATGGAGACTGTTGTCAAGGTCCCAATCCTCAGATGTGTCCATAGGGAGGAGGTCCTCCTGAGCCTGGAGGAAAGGCAGGTGCCCCGTGGGTGAGAGGGGTACAGGCTTGAGCCACCCATGGTTTTCTGTTGTTTATGTTAGGCAGGTGTTCATTTGCTGAGGGATATTGAGTGGATTCTGCTTTTTGGGAGGAGAGGCATAGGTGGCCAACTTTGCTGGTAGCAGACTCCGGTGAGACCAGCTGCATGTGAAGGGACAGGTGTGAAACAGCATTCTGGGGGTATGTACAGTTTCAGAGGCACTGGCTAGAACTGCAGTGGTCCCAGGGAACCTGGTGCCCTAGGAGAATGGGCTCCATGGACAGTTGTGGAGGGCCTTAGGTCCCCTTCTAGCCGTGAAATAATTTCACTTCCCACTTGAAGTAGTGTGTGACTGTAAGCAGGTCCTTGGGTATCCATGTGCTGCCCTTAAGTCCAGATGTCAACGGTGGTGTTTCCCACTGTCTCTCCACCATTGGTGTGGGGTCCTGCAGCACTGTGCCTGTGAATGGAAGTCTCAGGAACTCTTTCAGGAGGTGGGGGACTTCTGGAGAGCCAAAGAGAAGAGTAAGGTCAAGGTCTCTTTCTTCTGAGGACTGAGGTGTGAGGTTTCCTTGGGCAGGGTATGTAGGGCTGGTTCATTGTGGCATGTCACCCGGATGAACTAAGCTAGTTTGACCTGAGTGAAAGGGGTGGAAACCTCTTAGGGCAGAGTCTACTATTTTGGATGTCTTCTTCTTAGCAGTTCAACTTAAGGGCCCCCAGGTGCTAGGAGGAGAGCTGGATGGGTCCCCTTCATAGGATGGGAGAGGTTGAAAGATAATGTCTGCAGGTATTGAGAGTGTTCAGAGGTTTTGGGTCAACTGCAAAGGACATTGGGACCCTGGAGAGAAGGTAGAATGTGGCAGCAAATGTTCTCTCCCTGTGCCATGTGAGGAGACCTCGTCCCCAGGAAGGGAATACTCAGCAGAGCCCCATGTGTGTGTGGCTCTTTGCCCAGCCCTTTGGACACAGGAGCTGGGAGGCAAGAGAGATCAGTGACCAGGAGAGGGGCCCCTGCCTTCTTGTATGTGAAGAAGCCTGGGAAAGCCATTGGAGAGGCGTTGGATGTTTCTGCAGATCCCTGGATTGCTGTGGGCTTTGCTTGAGTCCCATGGGTATGCAGTGTAAGAGTCAGAGCCCTGCCCTCCCGTGTGGTTGGTAGCTGGCCCCTCATGTGCACTTGAAAGTGTCCCCTGTCTCCTCTGAAGAGGAGGCGAGTACTAGAATGTTGGGGTCCAGGGTGCCCAGACTATGGAAGCTTCAGCTTGACAAGGTTCATGGGCGCCAACTGTCAGGAACTGGAATTCCTTAACTTCCTTGCCCCTTTCTTGTCTTTACTGTACTGTGACATATGTTCTCTCATCAATAATAAGATCTGCATAAGCCTAATAGTAATAGCAAAATTAAACCCTGAGCTGGCCACTGTGGGCTGGAATGAAACACAGCCATGCTATTCAGAAGTAAATTGCAATAGAGCAACCTAGGTTTATTGCAAGGATTTAAGAAATATAAAACCTAGGAATGCACCTGAGTGCTAGAAGTCACGTATTGGGGAAGATGCCTCATCACCTGAGTGCTAGCAGTCACGTAAGGGGGAATGGGGGATGCCTCCCCAGAAACAGCCCTCCTCAGTCTCCTCCCCACCCACAGGGAAATGACCATTAAGCTGATCAGCAGGATTCGTCCTTCCCCGATAAACCAGGAGCCACCCTGTCTCAAGGCCAAGTCCAAGGGCACCCCCCTGGTTCCCGTGGGTGCGAACATCTGACCAACGAGGTTGAGGGCCAAAGAAATTGGGGATCTCTGAACCAATCAGAGCTGAACAAGCCCTGTCCCTGGATCCCGGCACCGGGACTCCAATAAAAACCCTGGGGGGGTAGGGTTCGGCCCTCGCCCGCGCCATGCTTGCCCGCCCGCCAACCTTAGACCTGTGCAAGACCCAGACACGCGCCATTTTAACAATAAAGCCTCGTGTGTTTTCCAGCAACCTGGAATGTCTCGTGGTTCTTTAGAAGTCTGCCCGGCTAGCCCTACACCATAAGACATATTCTATGTGTCTTATGAAGGAGCATTAAGCTTGCCAGTTAAGGGTCCCATAGAAGAGAGAGATACTGAGCTCACTCGTCATAGTATCGACTGTTTACCCTCCTTCGTGGAAGCTGAGGAACCCATCGCGGGGACTAGAGCTAGACTCAGACCCCTGTAGTTATAGCTAAAATGTATTATGTAAAATTTAACATTGTTGCAGATCAAGCAAATTGTATTCACCACCAGAATCTAGTTTTAATATAAAAGTTCACATAAGGAAAATTTTTTCTAATTATTATCCCCCCCTTTTGCACCATATTCATTCTGCATATTGTTAAGTATTTCATTTGTTTTTCTTATGTAATATAATACATCCAGACCCCCTTCCACCCTCCTCCATGCCACCAGCTCCTTCCATCTCCCCTCTCTACCAGATCTATCCCTTGTGCCCTCTACTTCTACTCAGAAAAGAGCTGTCCTCCAAGAATTAGTAGTTAGACAAGTAATACCACATACTTGTTTGACTACTTCTTCCATAACACAAACACAGGAATACACAGATATATAAACACAGACACAAACACACACACTCACTACGTAAAATAACATCCATCCTCAGAAACTCCCATGCTCACAAAGATTGTTTAAACTCAACAGACTTCTATCGCTGATTTCTTAGGAAATTTGCATTTTCATTTGGAGAATTCATTCTTAACCCAAGAGGCATCCTAACTCCATAGCCCTTAGAATTGAAATTGCAAAGGCAATTCACTGTTTAAATATTTTGTGATGTCCAGAGAAAAAGACCAGAGTCTTGGTTCCTTGGAGATATGCTGTCCCAACTCTGTACAAACCAGAACACAGGGAGCCTCTGTGTTCCTGACAAATGAAGTACCTGAATGTTGACTTGCTCAGAGTTTTCACTAGGAGCAGATGATGGAACTAAATTTACTGATCAGCTGCTATCCACATGTTTAGCAATGAAAGATGTTCTCTGCTCAGACACGTGAGGAGACAAGCAAGCATACTTGGACATATTCCTATTCTTTTTGATACCTATACTAACTTGAGCAGATGTTGATGGTTGTAACTGCATGGGACTATCTACCACAGAGCAGTCATTGTTCCTTTTATTAAAATGGAATGGAAAAAGCTCTGTTGTACATCTACTATCTACATGACACAATCTACCATGTATTTTTCACCTTTTGAAACTTGGATTCCTCTATAGAGAAAAATCACATTACACATGCCCCTTATCCATTTCATAGACTCTCTAAATTATAGCCCCTATCACATATTACAAGGATGCCTAAGTATACTTCTTACACCTCTCATCAGAAATCACCTTGAGGAGGAGGTTTATATTAATAGGGAAAATAATGGTTGGAAGGCATACTCAACATTGACTGCAGCTGTCCTGAGAATCTTGACCATTGTGGCTATTTTTTGTAAAGATTGAATGAATGTCTTTAAGAATATTGGATTGGACTCTCCACATGGGGACCCATGTGGCCATTCGAGACAGAGATCAAAAATACCCTATGCCTAGTGATGTGATTCATTCAGCCTATGAAATCTTGTTTCCTCAAACCATAGAGTCAAGCAAGGAAGTATCAAGTGGATACTTTATAAGAAACATAGTGAATAAGGAACAAGTTAATTATCATTGTGCAGAAACAATCAGACTAATTCAGAAGGTAAAGTATGTCACAGGACAAGTTCCCTGATTTCTTTTCATGGCATGGAAGGAAGGAGAGAAAACTGATGTGAAGAGAGCTTTAAGGGACCCAGGCAAGATGGAACTTGCCTAAATTACAGTAATCTGGTGGTAAATGCAGAAGAATCAGGAATTCAAGTTTATCTTCAGCAACAGAGACCAGTGTGGGCTTCAACAGATTCAGGGGAGTAAAGGGTATGAATGCAAGTAAGTAGTTAAGATTTAAGCGACCTAATGATAACAGTGTTTACATGTGTGGTGTCCCATGTCACAGTCATCAGGAAACAGAGTGGAATTCACATACATGAGTTTTAGGTAGCCTGGTCTATATAGGGAATTGCAGACAAACTAGAGCTACATACTGAGATCTTATCTCAATTAAAATTATAATGTATACAGATTATTAGATCCTTTTAAAAGAATCCACTCATTTTTCAAAGGCATTTTTAAGACTATAACAGAATTTGAACATGGGTAGTAGATGATGGTAAGGATAATTGTTCATTTTATAAGATGTGGTCATGGTATTTTATATACATGTGAAATCACTGTTTGTCATTGGAAATGGTGCAAAAATTTAAATGTTAAATGTCATTATGCATAATATTTCAATTTTAAAACAGTCTCAGTGTAAAAGGAGGGACAGGTGGTATATGTCAGGAGTCCCATTTCTAAGTCTAACTGTCCTTTCTCCCCAAACCCAGTTTATTTCTGGGAAGCAAGTGCACATATTGAAATCAGTGAAGGTGAATTATTCACACAATGAAGAAAGGAAGTGGAGAACTTCTGAGTTGACAGGATATATTACAAAAAGTAAAAGTACATCTTGCAAAAGCATTTTCAGTCAACAGCTTGAAGATGAAAAAGTTTGAGATATGCAAAGAAAATAGCAATTTTTTTCTACAAACTCTAGTTATCTCAATCTAAACTTGAATTCAAATTTGTTTGTGTATGTGGAGTGAGTAGGGTTGTACATGTTTGCTTGTGCATATATGTACACAGATGGGTGAGGTTCTCTGGAAGATTAATCAGTGCTCTCAACTACTGAGCCATCTATCTAGCCTGAGTATGTCCTACAGTAACCAATTAAGGAAAGTATTTTTTCACTGTATCTCACAACATTCCTCCTATAATTGCCTAGAATTTTCTACTGAAATCTGAGTTACATAATAGATCTACGTCTCACAGCTAGTGCATGCCTAGTTCCATGGAAGGGTCTACTAAGTTTTAGAGACTTCCTACTCCCATTATACCCAAAGTCTCTGACTTTCAACAGTTGGCTGGTTTTAAAATTTTATTTCCAGCTCAGAATAAATTAGATACCAACAAAAATCACAATCAACCACAGAATATAAATGACATTTGGTCTGACGTTCATCTGGCTACAGATTTAAAGTCATGATACAGTTTCAACATCTAGTTAACTATGGACATAAAGTTTCAGAAGCTCAGCCAGGAATGATGACTCAGTGGTTAAGAAAACTTTTGCTCTTGCAGATGACCTCATTTCCCAGGACCAAATATGCTTGGATCTCCCCATCTTGTAACTCTAGATTCAGGGATTCTGCAGCTCTCTTCTTGTCTTTTTGGCCACATACATTGGCATATGCTCATTCAGAAATAAACACATAAACACAAAGTAAAATCTTAAAAGATTCACAAATTTTGACTGACCATGTAGCTCAGTTCAGGCCAAGCATTTACAAAGCTCTGTGCTTGATCCCCAGCACTGCACAGACTAGGTTTGGTAGAAATTCCTTTAACCCTAGCACTGGAAAGAGAGGTAAGAGGATCAGGAGTTCAAGGCCAACCTCAGCTACATAATATTCTCAAGGCCAAACTGGAATACTTGAGAACTTGTTATAAACTTAAGTAAATAAATAAATAAACAAATAAAAATGACTCCAATACTGGAAATCAGGTTGAACAATTTTGTATATTAAAAATCTCATATCCCACTCTATTTGAACATATAAGGTCTTCTTATATTTATCTCATATTTTGTCTCTATGTTGGATATATGTCCATGTTCCTCTCTATTTTCAACTGCCTAGCTTCTGCTAGGCTTATGCCTTTTGTAACCTTCGATGTCACTGTGTTATATGGTCATGACAATTAATGGTGTTCTATTACTATTGCAGTCAGTGTTTTTGAGCTCCAGAAATTTGGATATTCATTCCATTATAAAGTCATTAGTGGGAAACGATGATATAAAAGATAAATTCCACTTCTATTTTAAGCATCTAATGATGAGAATCAAGTGTTGTGGAGCCACAGGAGCTGCTACCCCTGCAGTTGTATCATCTGGGATACTATCTGATATCCTTACAAATACATGAATACCTATATTTCTAACACATTTTGCCCTCAATCTCAGAAAGTGTGGCTTAGTAAAAGATGGGTCATTGAAGATGCCGATGACCATCAATGTTGGCAGCATCTGTGGGGATGTGTCCACCAGACAAGAGCCAGTGAAATGACTCAGCAATAATGGCACTTGCTGCCAAGCCTGCTGATAGGTTTTTTTACAAATAATTTCCCAGAGAATATAAATTTCAAGATACAATCTCAATTTTCTACAGGAAAGTTAAAGGTACGTTCTGAAGACATAGTGTGGAAATCAGATAGTTTCTTATCACATATGAGGCCATAGATACCTCATAATATTAGTAAAGATAAAAACTTCAACAAAATCATGGAAGAAACCTTCCCAAAACTAAAAAAAACTAGGCCTATAAAAGTACAAGAAGCTTATAGGACACCAAATAAACCAGACTAGAAAAGAACACTTACCACAAAATAATCAAAACACTAAACATATACAACAAAGAAAGAATACTAAAAGCTGAAAGAGAAAAAGATCAAATAACATAAAGAGACAAAGCTATTAGAATTACATCTGACATCACAGTGGAGACACTGACAGCCAAAAGGGCCTAGACTGAAATATTACAGACTCTAAGGAACATAGATGCTACGCAAGACTACTATACCCAACAAAACTGTCAATTATCATACATAGAGAAAATCAAATATTTCATGAGAAATCCAACTTCAAACAATACCTATCTACAAATCCTGCCCTACAGAAGTCAACAGAATAAAAACTTCAACAAAAGAAAGTTAACTATAATCAAGGAAACACAGAAATTAAATTATCTCACAATATCATATTCAATAGAAGAAACACACACACATACACACACAACACACACACACACACACCACACACACAATCAAAAATAATTACAAAATAACAAGTCCTGACAATCAATGGACATTGGCAACCCTCAACATTGATGGTCTCAATTACCCAATTTAAAAAAAAGGAGACTACCAGAATGGATTTGAAAACAGAATCCAGACTTCTGCTGCATACAAGAAACATATCTCCATCTCAAAAATAAATATTGCCTCAGAGAAAAGGTTTGGGGAAAAATTTACCAAATAAATGCTGAAAAATAAGCTACTGTAAAGATTTTAATATCCCATACTATAGAATTCGAACCAAAATTAATTGCAAGAGATGGGAAGGACACCATCATACTCATTAAATGAAAAACCCACCAAGATAATATTCCAATTCCTAACATCTGTCTATCCCTAAACACAATAGATCATACATTTATAAAAACAAACATCACTAGACTCCACAAAATTGGAAAATCTTAAAGAAATGCATGCTTTTCTCGATAGATACTGCACATAAAAATTGAAAAAAATCTAATAAACAATTTAAACCAACATGTAACTCACAAATACTTACAAGAGGACAATAAAAGCCTCCCAAATAAAGTCCTATGACACAAAATGTTTTAGCTCTGAGAATGCTAAATGTTCCTCAATTACTCTACTCCTTAAAATAGAAGCAGAAGGCACACTGCCAAACTAATGCTTGAAGCCACAGTTACACTAATATACAAACTTCACATGAAGATTCGACAAAGAAGAGAGCATTATACACCCAAATATATCATTAACAGATATGTAAATATACTTAATAGAATACTCATAAAACCACATCCAAGGACACATTAAAAAAATTATCCACCATGATCAAATAGGCTTTATCCCAGACACACAGGGATTTGATGCAACATATAAAATTAATCAATGTAATTCTCCATATAAACAAACTGAAAGAAGAAAAAAAGCTCACATGGTCACGTCACTAGATCGTAAGACAGTTTTTGACTAAATCCAACACCCCTTCATGATTAAACTATTGAAGAGATTGGAAATGCATTCTATATCTAAACATAATACAGGCAATTTCCAGTAAGAACTCTGCCAACATCAAATTAAACGCTGAGAGAGTAAAAATAATTCTATTAAAATCTGGAACGAGAAACAGTTGTCCCCTCTCTCCATACATATTCAATAGTACTATAAAAAGGAATTCCTATAGCTGATAAATATCTTCAATGAGGTGGCTGACTACAGGATTAACTTAAAAAGTCTTTAGCTCCCATATATACAAATGACAGAAGGACAGAGGGAGAATTCAGGGAAACAACACTTTTACAAACCAACAAACAACACCAGGTATATTGGGGTTTCTCTAATTAAGCAATTGGAAGATTTGAATGACAAATACTTTATTTCCTTAAAGATGGAAATTGAAGAAGAGCTCACAAGATGGAAAGATATTGCATGTTCCTGGTTTGGTAGGATTGACATAGTAAAAATGGGCATTTTATCAGAAGAAATCTACACATTCTATGTAAACTTAAACAAAATACTTAAAGAAAAGAAACTTAAAGAAATGTTCATCATCCTTAATGATCTGGGAGAGCTCTCTAGGTGCAGTCCATTACAGGGGATCCCAAGAAGGTTGTATGGGCATACCAGTGGGTGAAGTTGTTCCCTCTCGGGTTGGCAGAAGAGGAAACTATGATTGGTAGGCTCAAGACCTATGGGAAACAGAATACAGGGGATCTAGTATTGTACTTCCCTGAGACACAACTCTCAATTCTGGGCACATGGAAGGTGCAAAGGGTGCTTCCAACACCAAAGGGAATGCTCTAGAATATCTGATCTATGCCAATCAACAATACAGCACAGAGTCCTGAAAACAGTTAATAAAATCTCAAGGCCAATCTAGTCTACATGAAATCCAGAGTTCAAAATAAAAAAAAGCCTGCCTCTTATATTCTATTCTGTTACAGCATGCAACATCCATAAAATTAAATTGATGCAATAGCAATTCAAAAAAATGTCAACCCACTGAATATACATGACAACTGCATGCTTTTAAAATTTTTTAAGCATTTTTCAACTTCTATCACACCTGATTTTTGATTTGATCTCTGAAAACCTCATGTGCAATTTACCCACAGAAAAAAAAATATCTTTCTTTTTTCTTTTTCTGCATGTTTTCCTTCTCACAATGATCAACAACTCTGACTATTCAACCGTAAAACTCAGGAATTGGCGGTTTGGATCAGGGACAGGCTTGCATTCATAAGGACACTGGTTAATTCTCCATGACGGGAAACTAACAATTGACTGTGGAAATACTATTCTTCTATGATTTCTTACTCTCCAAACTGTCTCATAAATATAGTCTATTTTGTTCTTTCCCTCCATCTCCCCAAGCCCTCTACTTGGATGAAAGTGTTTTTCCTACAATGCCATGATTATTTACTTCTGCAATCTATGGTGAGTTCCATTAGGACAGGTGCCTAATGCCAACTCCCTTGCTCTTAGCTTATGTCTGGTCACCACTAGGAACTAAAGTTCATTGCCGACTATGGGAATGAATGCTCGGATTCTAAAAGTCTGTGAGACCTTTAGATATTGCAGTGGAAACATTTTGGCATCATACACTCCTTTGATATATCTCTACCATAAATCAGGACCACCACATCATTTGGGAAATTTCTTGAAGGAGCCAGGTCAAGTCCTATGGGCTAAACACAGCTGGAGGAATCTAGCAACATGTGAAGTGTGACTGATTCCTATTAGACCAGGCTTTCTCTGCCATCCTAGAACCTGAGGTGTGTCTAGGATGGAAAGGATGATGATGTTCAAGAAGTTTTGCTCCCTGCTACTGTAGAGCTTTGACCTCCTCTGACTTTTAACAAACCAATGTTCAGGTCTCCTCCTGGGGTCCAACATCATGCATTCTATTAGGGTGTCTCCCAACTCGGGCCTTTAACCACTGGGAAAGAGCCTGGTCAGAGGCTATCTAGAAGTCAGCACGGAAGTCTGTTCCTAAGTTCAGAAGACTTCCCTACCCATGCTACCCTGTGGAGACCCAGCAGAGCAAGGCACAAGGGTTAGTCAACTAACTCCAATGTGAGACTAACCAGCTCACATTGGAAACCAGAGGTAGCCATGTTTCCTGGATGAGCCCAGAGTGTTTCAAGTAGAAGGTAAGAGAGGGGCTCCACCCAGGAAGGAGGTCCTCTTGAGCAACCAGGCCCTGCTGGCCTAAATCCTGATGTCTAGTGGCTGCATTTGTTCCCAGGCATCCAGGTAGAGAGGATGGAATCTGTCACAGGTCAGGGCTTTGGCGCAGCACCATGTGCGCTTGCGGTCCAGCAGCCAGGGGGCTTCAGCAGCCAGAGGACGGGGGGGGGGGAGGAATGTACCTGGGCGCTTGAGCTAGTACCCTCTGAGCACCACCTCTTGAAACTCGTGATACATGGACTATACCAGGGCTGAGCCTGGGGAGTCAGTCCAAGGGTCATCGTCTCCACCCTTCGCTTTCTGCCTAGCAGAATCCTGTTGACATTGCCACCCTTCTGCCTGCCAGGCATCTGTGTGGGCGGCATCCCTGTCCGGTGCAGCAAGAAAGGAGGCAGCAAGGCAATCCCCCCAACCCCCTTGTCTCTTACCTAGTCTGAAAGGCAGATCTTGACCAGTGGCTGTACTCACCAGCATGCATGGCTGTCGAGCCTGGAACAGGATGGAGTGGCTCTGTCTCACCAACCGCTCCTGTCCCTGGTGTCCCTGCTTGGCGGTTCAACCTGGCGCATGATGGGGTGCCCATGGCTAACCAACTGCTCCTGTTCATGGGGTCCATCGAAAGGGGCCACCTCTGGCATCAGGCATATTTACCTTTTGGAGCTTCTGCTTAGGTCATTTCCTACACGGCTGGGGATTCTGGGTCCCTAGCCATCACCCCTGTGATCATCATGAGACCCAAATTTTCCAGAGGACCACTGGGGAGCTACTATATTTCCCCATTGTGGATGTCTGGTTATGCTAGGCTGGGGAGCTCTGGGACTTCAAACGACCAAAGGACAGCTCACCCTAGGACTATCAGGATCCCCACTCCAAGTTGGCTGAGGGGACCCAACCTGGCAGATCAGCAGAGAATTGGCCCAACTAATACACATTGCTCTAAGCTAGGACACTCCACCCACTCCTAGCTGGCATAGTAAGATTAAAAAAAATCAACAATCACAGGACACTCTGGGATGCTCCTCACCACAGGGACATTATATAATGCACAACATTCTGTACTCTAGTCCTTAGCGAGCAAAACTGTGGCCTTGCTCCCAAGTGGAGGCAGCCATGAAGATGAGAAAAGAAAGGAAGCAGTTAAGAGAAGAGAAGAAGCAGAGAACACCTCAACTCAGATAGAACATTTCAGTTAGCTTAGGATATCTTTTGGAGCTGCAACACTAGGAATGTTCTCCCCTCAGAGCAGAAGAGAGTTGAGCAGAGCAGAGAGGAGTTGTTACATTGGAACACTCCAGCTCAGTTAGGGAAGCCTCCCCTGCCTCAAAGCTGCCAGAGCTGTGTGATGCCTGACTTCCTGAATGACAGGATAACTTCCTATAGGGCACTCCTTCCAAAGAGCTGTGAGAGCTATGTGGCTCCTGCCTTCCAGAATATAAGGATACCCATGCCTCTGGAGTCATTTTCCCGACCTCAGAACTGTTTGTTCCCTGGGCTTCCAAATGTCAGGCCACATTTACATTTCTGTCCAACCTGCATAAAAACACTATCACTGGGCTGCTATTCTTTTACATCATTTCTAAGCAGGGATAACAATGGAATTGAGAGATTGTGGTTTCTTCAGTACTTGGTAAGGTATTTTAGACACTTCCTGGCCTCAGGAGACTGAACTAAACAAGAGGGTCACTATGTATTAAATTCCCTAGAAATCTTAAGATAAAATGTCCTCATGTCCTATCATAGATGAAGCAGTCTCCCTTCATCTCATGGTCTGATGTGAAAACCAGAAAAAGTGTGCATCATTAAAACATTCTGGCTCATCACACTAATTTATGTAGAATCCCATGCTGCATTGAAATTACAGCCACATACTGGGCCCTCCTGTGAAGAAAACCTCAATTTGCTGCCCGACAAATGAATCCCAACTGAGTACACAGTCATTTACTTTAGGCTATTCTGGAAAGAGATGAATCTCCCAGAGAGAATAAATGGGAGGGAGGTAGTATTAAAGGTTGTACAGTATTCTCATATCAAAGTAACTGAGACACTAGCTACTTGGAATGGCTCCATTTTAATAACACCAGACAACATCAATAGAGAGAATGGAACCCAATTCTTAGTAGAAATAGAGTCCAGAAACCTCAGGAAAAAAAACAATGACTCAGGGCACAGAGGCAGAATCAAGATTTTTCAATATGCAACTGAAACACCCTGACTTTACCATTGGTGTAGGACCCACTTAGGTCATTGTGACACCAGGCTCAAGTGTGAGCCACAATGCAGTCTTCTCATGTGGTAATGACACTGTGAATTCAGGCTTTTAGAGATATAATTTGAGTAGCTTCCATACAAGATGGAATGCCTACCTCCTTAACCAGGATCTAATTTAAGAAATAGCTTCAAATCTTCTTGAAGAAATGTACCCAATATAAAACTCACCCTGTTATGGACATCATAGCTTCCTACTCCATATTGATTAGTTTGTCCACAGACTGTACCTATGTCAGTAGGTATCCCTGTCTTGGGTTCTACTGCCACCTCCAGGACAGATTCCAGGGCTTGGGCTTTGGCTTGATTGGAAGAATCACCACCAGCATATATGGAAATGAAGAGTTGTAGAGGATACTGATCTTGAAAAGTAATTTATCCAAAGAAAACATTACATCTTACCTGTCCCATGCTTGTTGTCCAGATGAGAAGGCACCACAAGAATCTCACTGGGTTTGCCAGGCAACCATTATGATCTCACAGGTTATCACAATCTACTACTGTTCTTAGTGCTAGTGAAACCCCACCTACTCATGACACATCAGTATATACATCTTTACTTTATCCACAGAACATGTTTCTTTATGAGTTGGGAACTATTTATTTTTCTAATCACACTTTTACCTACAAACACTAGTATATAATACAACCAAGTGAATGCATTACTATGCCATTCATTATATTGATGAGCTCTTAGATATATTTCTTACTCCAATACCACCAGATTGGAGACTAAACAACATTCTTGTGCTTTTATCTTACACAGCTGCTCCCATCTCAAATAAAAACAAGTTCATCATATCCCCAGATATCCTCCTTTATTAGTGGAACTGGACCCAAGCAGTAAGGTGCAATTCAGTGAAGTTGGTATTTGTATGTTTCTTCTTTTTGTTTTAGCATAGATTTAATAAATAAAACTTAAAATTCATGCAGATCAAGTAAACTGTGTTTACCACCAGAATCTAGTTTTATTATAAAAGTTTGCAGAAAAGAAAAACTTTCTCATCTCTATTGACACTATTTTTTGCACCACATTCATTCTGCATGTTTTCACGTATTTAATTTGTATTTATTACCTCATATAATACATCCAGAACATCTTTACGTCTCCCACCATATCTCCCAGCTCCTTCCATCTCCCCTCACTACCAGAACTACCCCTTTTGCTCTCTGCTACTACTCAGAAGACAGAACACATGCCTGCACACACACACACACACAGGCGTACACACACACACACACACACACAAATACATAAAATAGCATCCAACATCAGAAACTCCAATCCTCCCATAGATTTTGTGCCATAGGAAAGCAGGACAGACTTTTATCTCTGATATCTTAGGAAATTGGCATTTTCATTTGGAGAATGCTTTCATAATCCAACAGGCCTCCTAACTCAATCTCCTTTACAACTGAAACTGCAGAGGGTATCTCCTCACTATTCAGATCTTTTGTGATGCCCAGAGAAAAAGGCCAAAGTCCTGCTTCCTTGGAGATATCCTGTCCTAACTCTGTACCAATCAGAATTCAGGGATCCCTTGTGTTGCTGATAACTGAAGAACTTGCATGTCAAACTGCTCAGAGGTTTCACCAGGGGCAGGCTATGAAAATAAATTTACAGATAAGATGCTTTCCACATGTTTACCAATCAAAGATCTTCTCTGCTAAGACACATGAGAAGCCAACAGAAGGTATTTGAACAGATTCCTGTTCTCTGTTATACAAGCACCAACCTGGGCACCTGTTGATACTTGGAAGTGCATGGGACAATCTACCAAAGACAAATAAATGGAGAGGGAAGAAGTAGATGTTCTGTTGTATATCAAGTACATACATGCCACACTGTACCGTTTATTCTTCATCGTTTAAATCTTGGATTCCTCTCTAGGGAAATAACAGAGTAATCATGCTCCATAGTCACTTCATGGGCTCTCTGAACTATAGTTCCTACCATGGACTACTAGTAGGCCTTAGTCTTAGAAATCTCCTTGAGAAGAAGGCTTGCATTAACAGGGAAAACTATGCCTGGAAGGCAATCTTAACACTGCAGCTGTCCTCCTGGAAATCTTGACCATTGTGGTAATCGTTTGTAAAGGAAGAACCAACATCTTTAAGAATACTGGATTGGACTCTCCACATGGGGACACATCGGGCCAATGAAGGAAGAAATAAAAGATACTCTATGCCTACTGATGTGAATAATTCAGAGTAGAGTTACCTACAAAATCGTGTTTCTCCAAACCATTGAATCAAGGCAAGGCAGTGCCCAATTGATACTGTATAAGAAACATAGTGGATAGGGACCAAGTTAATCACAATTGCGCTGAAGCAATCAGACTAATTCAGAAGGTAAAGTGTGCCACAGGACAACTTCCCTGAGTTCTTTTCATGGCATGAAAGGAAGTGAGAAAAACTGATGTAAAGGGAGATTAAAGGGACCTGGGCAAGATGGAACTTGCTTAGACTACAGTAATCTGGAGGTGAATGCAGAAGAATCAGGAATTCAAGTTTATTTTTAGCAACAAAGTGAGTTGAGACTAGCCTGGGCTTCATGACTTTCAGGGAAGTGGAGGGTATGAATGCAAGGGAGCGATTATCATTTGAGAGACCTAATGACAACAGTGTTGAGAGTTGTGGTGGCCCACCCATGTCACAGCAGTCATTAGGCAGAATGAAAAGGAGCTGGGTCTGGTCTACATACTGAATTCCAGAAAAGCCTGGGCTACATAATAAGATCCTATATCAAATAAAATTGTAACGTATACAGCTTGTTAGATTCTCTTAAAATAAATCAAACATTTTTCTAAGGCATTTTTAAGATTATCACAGAATGTGAACATAACATGGTTAGTAGATGATGGTAAAGGTTAATTCCACATTTTATAAGATGTGTTAATTGCACTGTATGTACATGTGAAATCACTGTTTTTCATAGGAAATGGTGCAAAAATATTAGCTGTTAAATGTAATAATGCATAAAACTTTAATTTTAAGAGTCTCAGTTTAAAGGGAGAGACAGGTGGTATATGACAGAAATCCCATTTCTATGTCTAACAGTCCTTCTTCCCAAACCCAGTTTCGTGATGGGAAGCAAGTGAACATACTGAAATAAGTGGAGGGGAAGTATTCCCAAAATGAAGAAAGGAAGTATAGAAATTCTGAGTGACAGGATGCATCAAAAAAGAGAGAAAGTTCCTCTTCAAAAAAGTATTTTCAATCCACAGCTTGAAGATGAAAAAGTTTCAGATATGCAGAGAAAATAGCAAGGTTTTTTTTCCAACAAACTCTATTAATCTCATTCCAAACATGTTTGTGTGTGTATGTGTGTGTATGTGTGTGTGTCTGTGTGTGCGTGTGTGTGTGTGTGTGTGTTTGTCTGTGTGAATACATGTGGGGAAAGTGAGTATAGGTTTACATGATTGCTTGCGCATAGAAATACACAGGTGGTTGAGGTACCATGAAGAGTAATCAGTGCTCTCAACTGCTGAGCCATCTATCTAACCTGAGTATAATTTTTATCTAATGCCAATATTCAAGCTTTTCAGAATAAACAGCATCTGGAACTGAGCTGAGAAACACAATCCATGCAACCCCATTTAGAAAACAGAGAAGATGATACCAGTGTATTAAGTGTCCATATTTTTAATATCAAGTGTTTACCTCTGATATCTGTACGATTTCTCTGAAAGGATGGGAAACAACCTCCCCACTGTATAATATTGTCAACAGTAGTAATTTGTCACAGAGATCTTTGAATTATACAGAATGCAAAGGTGCACAGTAACAGTATGACCAACTCTGCTTTACTCATGTAGTCATTAATGAAGTTTAATTGTAATTATTAGGTGTGTCCTACAGTAATCAATTAAGGACAATATTTTTAACTATATCTCACAACATTCCTTCATCTACTATTTTGAATTTTCTACTGCAAAATGAGTTATATAATAGGACCTGGGTCTCACAGCAAGGGCATGCCTGGTACTTGGGAAGGACATAGTTAGCTTTAAAGACTTTAGTCCACCCCCTGTAACACAACAAGTATCTGTCTGAGGACAATTGGCTAGGTGGAAAATTCATTTCCATCTTAGAGCAAACTAGATACCAACGATAATTAAATAAAATCAGCCATAGAAAATGGCATTTGGCCTGGTGTTCACCTGGCTGTAGATTAAAGCCAGCCTACAGTTTCAATATCCAATAAAACTATGGGCATTGAGAGTCAGAAGATGGGCCAGGAAAGGTGGCTCCATGGTTAAGAATAATTTCTGCTTTTCCAGAATACCCAAATTTAGTTCCCAACACCAACAATACTTGGCTCTCAACTGCTTGTAACTCCAGCAGCTGCAGGGATTCTGGAGCTCACTTCTGGTCTCTTCTGTCACATACTTATGGCATATGCTCACTCAGAAATACACACATAAACAAAATGTAAATTCATAAAATAATAAAAGGATTCCAAATGGGCTGACGAAGTAGCTCAGTGCAGGGCCTAGCATTCACAAAGCTCTGGGGTTGATCCCCAGCATTGAGCTGACTATGTATAATGGAACATACATTTAACCCTTGCACTGAAAAGGAGAGGTAAGAGGATCAGGATTTCAAGGGAGGTCTCATATACATAATAAAGTGTAGGCCAGTATTGAATATATGATACCTTGTTACAAAAGTAAATAAATAAATGAATAAATCCAAACAATGAAAACCAAGTTGCATATTTTTATATTAAAAAAAATCTCATTCCAGTGTATTTTGAACATATAAGGTCCTTCAGCTATCTATATCATGTGGTGTCTCTACGCTGGATATATATCCACAGTTCCTTTCTATTTTTATCTGTCTTAGCTTTTACTAGGCTTAAACCACATGTAGCCACCTTAAATGTCTCAGTGGCATATGGTCATGACGACAAATGGTGTTTCAATTACTGTGAAATCAGATTTTTTAAAGCACCAGCATTTTTGCCTTTTATTTCATTGGTGAAGTCATTAGTGGGAAGATGTGATAGAAAGGTAAATTCCACTTCTATTTTCAGCATCTAACCATGGGAATTAAGAGTTGCGGAGCCAAGGAAGCTGCTTTCATTGCAGCTGTTTCATCTGGGCTGTTACCTGATATCTGTACAACATCATGAGGGTCTGTACTTCCAACAGATGGTGCCCTCAGATTCAGATAGGTTGGCTTGGTGAGAGCTGAGTCATTGCAGCTGTAGACACTCACCAATGTGGGGCAACATCTAAAGGGAAGCGTCCCCCAGAAAAGAGCCAGTGTATTCTTTCAGCAATAAAGGCTCTTACTGCTAAGCTTGATGACAGGATATTTAAAAATAATTTCCCAGAGAGTTTTTTTCAATTTTGTACAGACTTAGCACAGGTGGGTAGACTGTCATGGCTAGTTCATAACAGGACTTAGATAACTCAGAAAGTTTATAGATATAAAAAAATCAACAAAATCATTGAACAAAATTTACCAAATATAAAGAAAAAGATGCCTATAAAAGTAAAAGAAGCTTAAAGAATACTAATTAGACTGGACCAGAAAGGCAAGTCCTCTTGCCACATACAAGTGAAACCACTGATCATACAGAACAAACAAAGAATACTAAAAGCTACAAGAGAAAACAACAAATGGCATACAAATGTAAATCTATTAGAATTACACCTAACTTCTTAATGGATACCTTAATGTCTAACCATAAACAGAAAAACTACATATTCTATGGGAACACAGATTCCAGCCCAGACGATTATTTGGAGCAAAACTGTCAAGTATAGACAGAGAAACCAAAATATTTCAAGATAAATTCAAATTCTAACAATACCTATCTACAAACCTTGCCCACAGAAGAAAATAGAATAAAAACTCCAATCCAAGGAGATTAACTACAATCAGGAAATAATCTCACACCATCAAACTCAAAAGAAGCGACACACACACACACACACACACACGCACACACACACACACACACACACACACACAAATACACCAATGATAACTACAAAATAGCAGGAGCTAAGTATCATTGGTCATTGATATCCCTCAGGATTAATGGTTTCAATTTCCCAACAAAAAGGGACAGACTAATAGAATGGATTTGACAACAGAATCAGCCTTCTGCTGCATACAGGAAACACACCTCAACCACAAAGATAAGTATTACCTCAGAGTAAAGCATTGGGAAATGATTTACCC
>JAMJFZ010001434.1:0-62187 GCA_026225945.1 Cricetomys ansorgei
GTCACATGGGTAAGGGAAATAGTTTAAATATCAAAGCAATGAAAGGGCTAAGAGAGATAAAACACTTTAAGGAATAACCACAAATCACACTAAAAATAACTCTATCAAACTATAAACGAACTTTTGTAATGTCCCTTAAAAATGGTTAGAAAAAAACCCTCCTGCTCTTAAGGTGTTTCTTTCAAATACGGAAGTTAATGTTACAACAGACAACCGAGAGAAAAACCTGCGGATACACAAGAGGGTATACACTGTAGGAGGGTATTTTACCATGTTTATTCAGACCCATTTTATCAGCCTAAGAGTTAAGAAAAGCAAACTGATTAGATTATCGCATTCTCGGAAAGGAGCTCAAAGCAAAGACAAAATCCACAACTGGAAAATCAGGTTGCTCAGACTTGGACTCTTTATCCAGTCATTGCTACAAAGAGTTGCAGTTGCTTACAACCTGCCATGCTAAGAAGACTACGTGACTGCTATTCTACAGTACCACAGAGATGACCCATGCCCTACATAGGAATGGAAAATCAATTCTAAATTAAAACTGAATCATTAGTTTTCATTACTGTAGTGACGGTGAGTGTCAGGAGGTCCCAACACTTGGGAAGCAGAGGTAGGAGGAAACGGAGTTCAAGGTCATCCTCTGCTTTGGAGTGATTTGGAGCCCAACCTGACACACATATGATTTTACTTCAAAAGAAAAAGAAAAAGTTATAGAAAACTATAAACTCATTATTCTATCAAGAATATCTAATATTTTATGAGACTGTGGGTGGGGTGAGATGGAACTGGAGATGTGGCGAGTAGAGATTTTTTGTATCCTGATTTTATATTTTATCTTGGTCAGTTCATCTAAAAAAATCTATGTGTCACCTGTAGAATTATTTAGCTTTCTTTTTTTTAAAAAAAGTAAAAATACTGATAAAACACACAGAACTATTCTGTATGTATAATTAATGTATTGTGGTGTTCCTTTCTCTGCTAATGGTTTAATCTAATTCTAAAGCTCAATAAATCCAATACCACATACAAGCCCTTGGATCCTAGAAGTTAAGTCCTACTGATTTCCTTTAATGTATTTTTTTTTATTCTAAGATTATTCTCTAAAGGTATTAATTGGGGCTTGACAGATTAATTCTATATAGCCAGTGGCTTTATCTTTTTCTTCTTCTTCTTCTTCTTCTCCTTCTTCTTCTTCTTCTTCTTCTTCTTCTTCTTCTTCTTCTTCTTCTTCTTCTTCTTCTTCTTCTTCTTCTTCTTCTTTATTTTAAATTTTCAAAATGTGTTTATTCAACAGAAGTGAATGTACTCAGTGTGGACTCCCTGACTTCATTTGTTGGTTTGTTTTCATCTGACAAGTGGGTGCTTGAAGAGATTATCATTTCTATTTCCATTTTTCTTGATTATGAGCTATGCTCTAATTATGTCAAAGTCTGGATTTAGATCAGTGATATTCTCATAGAATCCCATCTTCAAGGCTAAACCATCAGTGCTGTTTTAAATGATTCCATGATATTTTGTCTTCCTCGAATGCTCATTCTAAAATACCCATGGCCACTTTGAACATTAATATTTTGGAGTTTTCTTCCTGTCTTACATTCTATACATCCAGCATTAGAAAAAACAATAATTCTGGCACTTCAGACAGCTTGACTCTCATCTTGAAACAATATCAGTGACTACGCATAAAGAATGTTTTAAAATTAAAAAAAAATACTATGAAAGATATCTGTCATTCATTCTAAAACAGAAAAACCTTGTGCGTTTATCATATTAAATCTAACTAATAAACTAACTAACTTATCATTGATAGAATTAACTGGGCATAATTTGCATCAAATGGTTATTAAATCAACATCATGAGACAAGCAATAAATACCTAAAGTAATGTATTCTGGCCTGCAAATTCCAACTTTAGAGGAAAGACACCAGATGGCCACTGTGGACCAAAACCTTCATACATTTGCAATTTGGATTCTAAAACACTGAGGACTCACATCTGATCCTTCCCCACCTAACGTCAGGCACTAGGTTTTAGAAGGACTGGATAGCCACACAAAGAATAAGAAATGTTAGAGTTGTATTTTAGTTCAAAACAGATCATTCTATACTGGGCAATTTTAGTGAGGACAATTAGATACATATGAGAGAAGAGATCTTTCTCATTAGATTATTGCTAAGGTTTATAATCAGCCTAGAATCTTTTTGGAAGTGGTGTAGTCCGCATTATAAAGTTACATAAAGTTTTTGGAAAAGTTGCATGCTTTAGAAACGTGGTGTCCCCAGCTAGAAACACAACAGTGGCAAGAAATGGAAGCTTTGGATTCCAGGCTTCCTGTTTACAGTATTTTTTCTTCTCTAGTTGGAGTTCCATCAAAACCAGCTGATTGTTTTCCTGGGCCTTTTTTCTCCTCACATTCGGAACAAAGAGGCATTTGCAATTTCTGCCAAACGATAAAGAAAAGACAATTAGAAGAATAAAAATAGGCATCTTTAAGTTAAAGATTCGAAATTGCAGTAGGACAGCAATGAAGATCCATCAGTGTCAACAAATAGCATCACGACCACAAGGATAGCCACAAACTGAAAAAATTCAGAATTTTACTACATGTAAATACTGTGTTTACAGTTGGTAAAATTCCTCAAAAGCTACTATGAGAAAACATTGGTCAAACCATCCAACGTGAATTCATCTAACTCTAAAAAAAAAACAAACCAAACCTGAACATTGCAATTATAATATTGTTTCTACCATTTATCAAGCAGTATGTATGTGAAGTCAGAATTAAGCTTTGCAGATGAACTTGCTATTTTTGTGGGAGGGGACTAATTTTTACGCCTACTCTACTTCGCCAGTCATCTTTAGTCTCTCATTTCGTAAGAATTATGGACATGGTTTCTGTTCTCTGTTTAATTCCCTTTATTTTCACGTGTTGACTGCCTGGGTGGGGGGACGGGACCTGTCCCTTATCTTTGCAGGCCCTCACATAGGTACACTTAAATCTTCCCAGGAAGGCACAGCAGACAAGCAACAATCAAGAGTCCCGACTGAAGGAACAATACACATTTTTTAAAAAAGACAATATAGGTCTTCTTCATATCTTTTCAAATGCCTCCTTGGGTATAGGTACTTGCTACCAACCTTGATGAACTGAGTTTGATGCCTGAAACTCATATGGTAGAAAGAGAGAATGAAATACTTCACATTATCCTTTGACCTCCACATAAGAGCCATGGCATGACCCTGGCCACCATGGTCTGCACAATAAATTAATATTAAACAAAATAAACCAGAATTGCCCTGCAATCCAGTGGGTACAAGAAGGACTTTCTGGATAGAATGAGATTCAAATAGACTAATAAGGGGAATACCTGTGTTACCGGCTCTGATTCTGCAGTGTCGTTACTTTGGGGACCCTCCTCGTGTTTAACCAAACAGGAACTGCCCCTCTGTAAGACAATTAAACAGGTCAGACTAGTTAAATTAAACAAAGAGAGGTGGTACAAAATCCATTCTGGATTATTCCCACTAAAAATCTTCTACCAATTCAATGCACACTAAAAAACTAAGGGCAAAATTCTCTCAACTGAATGGGTTCCCAAAAGAGGACGTGAGTCCTTAGAGGTATTCATGACGCACAGGAGCTTCTGATCACTGGCTACTGAGAAGCTCTATTCTAAGGAAAAATTCTTTCTTTTGTAAAACATTCAAAAGAAGAAAAAGATTAAAGAAACATGATTTCTGTGATGCATTTGGACTGTAAGATTTAAATCAGTCATCAATGGTGAATTTGTCTACAGGGCATCAATATTGTAAGGCAGGGGACTGGAGAGATTTCTCTGCAGGTAAAGGTGCTTGCTGCTCTTGCAGAAAACCAGAGTTCAGTTCAGGTACCCATGTTAGGCATCTGGCACCCACCTATGTCTCCTGCTATGTCTCCTGGAGATCTAATGACCTCCTGTAGCCTCTGGAAATATGTGCACAGAAGTCACACACACACACACACACACACACACACACACACACACACACACACACACACACACTAAACAAATCCTTAAATATTGTAAGACAGGAAGGCATTCCAATTACATTATCATAAATATGTCTAGCAAAATGCCTTAGTATGTTTTTAAAAGGCAGTATTTCTTTAGCTAAAATATTTCTATAGTTTACAAAGCAAGAAACCATATGCTGCCCTTTAGCCCTATGAGATGTGAGGAAAAGAAGCTGTTGGCAGCCTGGTGGTGGAGGTGGCACATGCCTTTAATCCTAGTACTCTAGAGGCAGAGGTAGGCAGATCTCTGTGAGTTAAAGGCTAGCCTGGTCTACAGAGTCAGTTCCAGGACAGCCAGAGTTACAAAGAGAAACCCCCTTGTCTTGAAAAACCAAAAAAAAAAAAAAAAAAAAAAAGAGCTGTTGGCAATGCAAACAACTTTAGTCAGCTTTCTTCTGTCTTAATGAACACTAAGACACAGATTCCCCACCCACACCCCCCACCTGGCCCGCAACCCTTCTTCCTTTCTATGTCTGCTTGCTGCTTGCTCCTTTCTCTTTCTCTTTCAAGATTATAAACAAATGTTCAGATGGAGTGTGTCAGTGTTCTATATGCTGACTTCCCATAGTCTTTTCTATTTGTAAAACAGAGGCTAAGACTTTAATAATACATGGACACTGGGCAGCTCTTTACATTCAACAGTGTGGTTTCTTTCCTAGCAAAAACCATGGGTGAGGGACCTCATTTAGCTTCATTCTGTCATGAGAGATACTCTGAGCAGATGATGCCACAGAGATTGTGTAGGTGATGAAGATTCATGCAGTTCAGGTTGTAGAACTAAGTGATTCTTACATGTCTCAGTCTCACATTTCAACCTCACACGAGCGTCATGTCGCTTTACTCTTCTTCATTTCTTTATGTTCTCCTTCATGAAAATTATTCTTCACGCAGTCTTGAAATTCCACTGTCATGCCCGCCTTGGTTCATTCTAACAGTAATATGGATCTGTAACATCCCTTCTCTGTCATCATTCTGTATATAAACTGTAGCATTTCCGATTGCTTTTATATGGATAAACATACCTGGCCCATCAGTACTTTGTGTGACTCTTTAATATAAAGGCTATGAACACTGATCGCAGATAGGTCACAATCAGTAGATTGTCAGTATCTAATATCTACTAAGTAACAGATCATGAAACGCATACCAGTCTTTAAAAAATGTTCACACACTTTCATTTTCTGCATGACCGGATGTGATCACGTTTTATAGAAGGTCCAATTTTTTCAGTATATGGCTAATGGAAAAAAAATGATGTGAAATAACAGCAGAAATCATAGTCAAACATTAGCTGCCATATTTTGTATAGGTAGATTTTAAAGGGAAACATTTTACAACACCCATGGAAGGAATGTGACGTGCTATCCATTAAAGGAAAGACTGATTGATTATTGATTACTTGGCTAACTTGCCATTTCTGTTTCAGACTGGGAGAGAAGGACCAAACCTGAGTGATGACTAGAGTATTTATTAGGGAAGAATTTCTAGGATGAAGAGGAGAGAGATTAGCAGGAGCAGGTGTGCAGGTGCATCATGGGTAACTGCTGAAGATGCAGTACGATAGGCACTCTGAGAGGACGGGGGGGAATAGCTTGTGGGGGTACTCAAGCAGTGATGGCTATGGGGATGTGCTCTGTAAGCATCCTTCTCTCTGTTCTGTTTATAGTTTGTTCTGCACTGTTTTCACGATTCTTGTCATCTCCCGCAGACTCACACATTTCATTTTTATCATGACTATTAAATACATACAAATATTTGTCCCCTTGTTGGGCTCTTTGCTCATATTCTAACACTACTTGGAGTCATTACAGGTGTTCTGTTTCCTGAAGGGCTTCGTGAGATGAGCTCAAAGGCATTACAATTCTTCAAAAGGTAAAAACAAACAAACAAACAAACAAACAGGTGTTTATGCAAATTGTGGAAGTCAATCTCAGAGTATTGATTTCTACTCTTGGGTAACTTTATATCCTAAATAATATGGTTTAGTTATATGGTTCTATATACAAAGATTCAGTGGCAAACATATTGAGAAATTATTTTTAAATGCATGTTGGGAGGTAGCAGAAGGAAAACAGAAATATCAATTTGTTTTCCCTTCTTCCTTATTTCCTTTAGATGTTAGCAAATTTCCTTCAGCCATGGACAGTCTCAGTATCCAATTTCTATTTGGACTAGAGCCTGTATCTGAATCTGGTAAGGTGGAAAGCCCCCACCGTTCAGGTTCCTATCTTTTTATATGAAGGTTGAGGATCTCCGTTTGTCTAGTATGTTGTTCTCCGTAATGATATGTTTGTTTTTCTTAGGTGGCGAATACTGTAGAATCTTTTGTATTTGTTTCCTTGTTTTGCTTTAACCCTTCGATCTCTGACTATCTTGTGGTTGTAGGAATGAATGTGGTGGTGGGTGTTAAAGCAGATTCTGGATATACAACCTAGAAGAACATCTACCTGATGCTGTCTAGGCAATATCTGTGTCATCACATGGAAAGTTATCATGTTTAGATAGTACACATCCCACACACAGAGAGAACATTTCATGATGGCATGAGCTACCATTGCCAAATGCTCTGTCCTTCTTTCCAAACCACTTTAGGTGATCCTTACATCTTGAGGACCACATGCAGAGGTTCTCCTAGTCTCTTCCTTTGTTGACTGAACTTGAGAGCTCTCATAGTTTCCTGGAGAACTTTGTTGTGGCTGGGGAGAGACACAGAGGAAAAAAAAGGAAAATCCATATCATTAAAAATAAGAAAAATGATTTTACACAAAGACATAGGTTTATGTGGTTTTATAAAATACAATACAAAGTCAACATTGCACTCTAAAAAAAGGAAATAGACATTATTGTATAAGAGATTTTTTAAAATGTGCCTTAAAGTTCTTATCTTTGAAATAAAAAAAAATTACATTAAAGTTTTATTCTAGTGAGCCTAATGGAACTTTTCCATTGGATATGTATATTTCTTAAATAATAAGCTTTTTTTATTCAAAAATATTCATTTCATCCTGGTGGTGGTAGCACACACCTCTAATCCCAGCACTTATAGGCAAAGTCAGGTGGATCTCTGTGAGTTGGGGACCAATCTGGTCTATAGAGTGAGTTTCAGTAGCCAGGGCTACACAGAAAAACCTTGTCTTGAAAACAAACAAACAAACAAAAAAGAATCTTCATTCCTCAAAAGACAGGAATCTTGCCCTTCCTCTGTATGCTAATCCCCAGTTTGCCTCAGAAATAATAAGTACATACTTCATTTTCTCGACTAGACAGAAAATATATTAACATTAGAGAAGATACCTAGAGGGTTATGTGTATTCTGTTCCTTCACAAAGCAAGCTGTTACCTCTGAGAACTGAAGTCTCATTATAACTTTCATTTCATTAGGAACACTAAGAAAGCAAAAACACCAGGACCAAAAGAAATACACAACTAGCATGTGTAACTCACTACGAGAAGGTCCCTGGTTGTCCACTGGGAAGTGTTGGCATATGTTTCTTTGCCACAACTCATTTAAATATAATGCTGCCCTCATAAATCCAGGGTAGACTTTGGTAGGAGAGATAAGTACAAATTCATGAGCGCTGTTTCCTGAGTCTGGAGCTTTGATTGCAATGGGCCAAATAGAAGAAATATATGATGACTCTAACTGTTGGGGTTCAAGAAGCCCAAGAGTAGAACACCATCTGGTCAGAGGACAAGAAACCCAGCTGGTATCTGCTGCTATTCTACATGGTGCTCACACACTCTCCACAAATAACTGGACTCCTTAATAAGAAAGAGTTCTCACAGAATGGTGTTCTCCAAAGCTTATTGAAAAAATCCTTAATAAACCTGATAGGATGTTTATTGGAAGTGAGACTGATAAGGCTTATGGAATATTAGCAAAACCATAGAAAATTAGGCACTCTAGTTCATTTAACAGTTCCCATATTAGTTCAACAAATGCTGGGCTTTGGCTAAAAACAGTAAGTAATTTCTCTTGACAAGTAAGTCTGCCTTCATTGAAGTCTAGAAGGAGTTGAGAGTTGTCTTTGTCTTTTTCCTTTACCTTACTTAGAAGACATAAATAGACACCTATGTTTTGTGCTGTTTAAGGAACAGAAAATATAAAGAATATAAAGAAAAGACACCACCTTTCCCTCTTCATTTGAAAGTCAGGATGCTGCTACTTGTTCAACAACTGAGCTTTCTGAGGACATTCCAATACAGTATGTAGCCATGTGGTCTACTTGGAATCCATATAGGTAACATTTCAAAAGAAATACCAAAACCCTGTTGGCTTTGACCAGTTATTCATATAAATTTTTAAAGATGAGTGATAGGGCTAACCCTTATCTGTACATTTTGCATTTATATTGTGTCATTCCATGTAAACCATGTTTTTCCTACAAGTATTTTTTCTTTTCTTTCTTTTTTTTTTTTTTTGCATGGAGGACTATAAAGGAATAGTTGATCCTATTTTTCTTTCCTTCTTTTTTTTCCTTCAGTGACTTTAGAACAAATTAAAAGTCCTAAACTCTGAATATCAAAAGAATGACACTCTAACACTCTTATTTGATCTTCTCAAACAAGATTTGAAGATGGCAGATCACAAATGAACCTGAACTCTGTTCCTTTGGGGATATGAAGAGGAGAAGAACCTTGTTTTTAACATTATGGTGCCTATACAATCAGTTACTTGGTAACTCACTTTAATATAAAGTATGTGTGCTTGTGTACCACATGCACAGCTGGTGCCTGCAGAGGCCAGAGAGACAGCATTGAATCCCTATAACTTGAGTTCAGATGGTTATGACTATCATGTGTGTGTAGGGATCAATTCAAGTCCTCAAGCACAACCTATGCTCTTAACTCTGGAGCCATCTCTCTAGCCCAAGGAAAGCATTCTGTTTTTTTTTTTCTTTTCTTTTTCTAAGGTTTTTCGAGACAGATTTTCTCTGTGGTAACTCTGGCTGTCCTTGAACTCACTCTGTAGACCAGGCTGGGCTTGAACTCACAGAAATCTGCCTGCCTCTGTCTCCTGATTCCAGGGATTAAAGGCATGTACCACCAACAAAGAAAAGCATTCTTAACAAGAATGTATTCGTTGTAGGTAAAATAAATCGAGTACCCACCATCTGCTTCCCATTACCTACAACTTACAGATGAAATGAAGACCCAGGTTTAAAATAATAGACAAAATAACAAGCATGAGTATTGAGAGTGACAGTAGCTGACAGTCACAACGAGGACAACAGCTGAAGAAATGTAAAGAATGATAAACAATAGCAGTGTTGTGTAGTTTTGTATTTTTCTGTGTGCTTCCCATATTATGTTTCAGTTGAACAATCAGAATAACTTGGCAGTTTTATTTCAATGTATAGCAACAGTAACTGTGTAGTAGCAAGAGCTATTCTTACTTCCCAATGTCGTTCAGACTTTGTCAGTGTCTACATACATGGAGAGCTCATATATCTACAGTTGCTGTGCCCAGGACATATTTTGTGTTCACAGGTCTGATTCAGAATGCCGTCATTCATATATGCTTCATATGTAAAATTTACAGGTTAAAAAAATCTGTAAGGGCTGGAGAGATGGCTCAGTGGGTCAGAGTACTCATTGCTCTTGCAGAGGACTCAAGTTTGATTCTCAGCACCCGTATGGTGTTTCACAGCCATCCATAACCCCATTTCTAGGGGAATTCAACAGCCATTCATGTGGTGCATGTAGATACACACCAGCAAAACATCCACACACATGGTCATTATAAAATCTAAAAGATATAAAAATAAAAATTCATGGATCATATTTGGAAAATGTCTCCTATGGTTGAGGGTTCTTATGGCTTCAATTTGGATAACACATT
Organism: Cricetomys ansorgei; assembly: GCA_026225945.1. Classification (NCBI taxonomy): domain Eukaryota; kingdom Metazoa; phylum Chordata; class Mammalia; order Rodentia; family Nesomyidae; genus Cricetomys; species Cricetomys ansorgei. The sequence goes on from JAMJFZ010001434.1 coordinate 9,901, forward strand.
TTATTTTGTTAAATCTCAACTCATTTAACATCAGACCGAATGAGAATCGCAGCATTGTATTAATTTATACATCAGACTACAATCTCCAGAGGAAACATTTTCATCATTCCATCTTTGGAAACTGGTAGGTATTTTATTATCAACTAATCACTGTTATTTTCTTCCATCTGTTTTATGATTTATGCTTAAAACATAAAAAGGTGCTGAAGATACGTGCTGAATCATAAAGCATCTAGACATGCATGGTTGAAGAAATTGTTGCCAAACAAATCAGAGCGATTCAAAGGCAGTTTAAATTATGTCTAGTAGCTATATAAGAGAACAAACATTTACATACACTATTTATTGCAACACAATTACAATTAAAAGAGAGAGCAAATTAATCTCACCTATCCCTAGACGCATCATTTGGTTCACAAGAAATAGTCATTATCCCTTCTCTTTTTCTACCATACCATTAATGGTCACCTTCCTCTCGTTCTATGGTATCGAATGGTATAGAGTATCGCATTCCCTGAGTGATCTAAAATAGAGGTATGCGTCCAGGTAGTGTCATAGCTGCTTCATGACTGAAACATACCTGGCCAGATCAAGAAACACGCTGTAAACAGCTATGTGTAATCTGTGGGAAGCTTCTATCTGTTCTTTCACTAAGAAATCTGCTTTTGTAGCTAACGCGTTTTGTCTTCTAGAATCCCTGCTTTTTCTTCCCCGAGGTTTGCTCCTGCAGCCTTTAATACGGCTTAAGTTAAATATCAAGTCACTATTTGTGATGTGTAACTAGGGAGGTTAGCATGATGCAAGAATTCATTTTTAAAAAACCTGAAAATCCACAATGTGATGCAGGTTCTGAGGTACTAGTTCACAGGGAGAGCCAACAGGAAGTAAAGCAAACACAGGTTCAGGAGCTCAAAAGAGCAGTCTTGCAATGAAACTTTAATTTTAGTGTATTTATTGTAGCCCTAAAGATCTCAGAGTATGAGTGCTGACACATGCTCATGTTTGCTTCATTATAGTTTCCATGTAGATATATTATATATTCTCATATTACAAGAAATATTACATGATTTGAAGCCGTGTTGGTGAATAAGAAAATGAACTAAATTAAAGGTTTTATTTATTTTCTATTCATCTGTCATCGCTCTACCCATCTGCCTATTAACTGTATCTACCTATCATCTAGATTATATCTACCTTATATCATATACCATAGATCTATCATATACAATTTATTTTCTATCTAGCCAAAATATAAATAGAACCTGTCTATGTGATTTACAAACTTTCTGTCATCTACATGTCATCTATTTCTATTGTCTGTCATCTATCTATCTATCTATCTATCTATCTATCTATCTATCATCTATCTATCTATCATCATGTCAGACTGTCTGTCTGTCTGTCTGTCTGTCTGTCTATCTTCCCCAAAGAATTATGTGTTTGAATTAGTCTCTAGTTGATGTTTTGGAAATTTGTAGAAAGAACATTTCTGGGAAAAGACCTATCAGCCAAAGACAGGTCAGTTTGACCAGAACTTGAGTGTGTATTTATAGCCTAGTCCTGCTTCTGGTTTCCTGATTTCCTTCCTGATCTTCCAGGAAGTGAAGATTCCCATCTATGTACTCCTGCCTTGAACTTTACGTGCTTTAAAGGCCATAGGATCAGTATGAATTACTGCTCCGATGAGTTCCATCTATCATTGATGAGAAAATAAACTAAAACAAAAAGTCAATAGAAAAGTGAGATTAATGCCAGGGTAAACCTGACCATGTGGTTCATAGGGCTTTTGAAGTGGTTTTCAGTTCTATTTGGTTTTTCAGGAAGGCTGATAGAAATTTGGGCATCAAGGCTTTCCTAGTGAGTTTTCAGAGGCAAAAAAGACCACCTCACTTGTTTTTGCTAAAGTCTGACTATAAGAATCTGGACATAATCTACTACTATCTTAAAAATTTTACTAAAGCCGAATTTAAAAGTAGTGAGAATATTTTAAACCACTATAGCTCTCGGGCTCTGGCATGGCTGCTGGTAAATTAAGTTTAGCCAGACTAATAGCAAAACTCCAAAGCAAAAAAATAGAAAAGTATTTTATTAAATGTGTTTACCAAAGAGAATAGTACAAATGAATTTAAAATCATAGACAGCATGGGTATTCAAAATGTAACTGTAGACAGGAGTGAAATAGGACACACAGTGAAACTGTGCACTTGAACAACAGAATTGATATCTCTTTCTAAGATTCTTATTTTTGAGATTATAATACATAATACAATGACATCTTCACCCCCTTCCTTTTCTTCCCTCAAAACCTTCTCATATTTCTACTTGCTTGTTTTCAAATTCATGGCCTCTTTTTTTCCGTTGGCTATCCCCAACAATAGATCTATAATACAACTCATTCATGTACGGTTCATAAATCATTGAGGCGAGGAGGCAGAAAGATTGTAAGAGCCAGAGGAATAGGAAGTATGCTGATCTTGTCTCCCTTGTCTCCTAAGAATGTCAGAAGTAACACACAGAAAGTTTCACAGTGACTGCCCAAATATGAGCTAAACAAGGACAGCAATAGACAGGAGATGGAGAAAGTCCATGAGTCCTCCACCCAGTACAAAGAACTACAGGAGACTAGGACATGATAAGAGATGCAGAAGTATTTTAAGAGGAAGATTTTTCCCATTAAAGTGTCCACTGTGTAACAAAGCAAATTCACTTGAAATGGCTTCTTTTAGAAAGAAAAATACTGAGAACACTGAGCCTGTAGTGTGCACTTCTCAAACAGAATCACACAAGGAAATGTTCTCAGTTCACTCAGGAAGGCCCTTTGAGGATGCTGTAATGTTGGTGAAGAGGATCTACAATTTGTTTTGAACTGGACTCAGGATTTTCAACCACGTGCATGATTGTTGGTTTGCCAGGATGTAGAATGTTGGGGATATCAACATTTTCACCAGAGTCCCAGAGAAAAAGCAGACAAGGCCAATCATTGAGAACTGGGTTTGGATTTCCTATAGAGAACCCATAGGAGTTGCCTCTGAAGTTGTGAATGTGAAGCCTAGGTATCATCGGAGATTCTGGGATGTTGGGGATGCTTAGAATGTGTGATGTTTACTAAGGAGAGCTGTATGTACTATGTGAAAACAGCTCAAGCGTCACAATGTGCTCCCACATGACAACATGGAGCTATGGATTCTCAAGTGCACTGGAGTTCAGATAATGTTGTCTTGGGTTCCACACTCCAGACACAAAGTTGTGGGGTCTGATCTTGCTTTGTCAGGTTTCATTGCATTACAACTTTGGTCTGGACTACTCTTCTGATCTTTTTGTTTCTCCTTGGAATGGGAGTGTTTACCCCATGCCACTGTCCATTGGGAATGTGTAACTTGTATTGACTCTACATAGAGTCTCAAAGGAGACTTTGATTGTTTGAGAAGTATAAGTGAGGCTATGGATACTCCTCAAGTTCGACTGAATATATCCTATTCATGAGATGACCATGAGCCTGTGCTGACCAAATGTGTCCAAGTGTGGAATGTTAGGTTTTGAATGTGAAATATCTTCCATAGGTTTGGAAACGTAAATCTCCAGTGACAATGATTTAAGAGATTTTAAGAATATAATAAAGCCTCAATTATAGTCCACCACTGCAAGATCTTTGAAGGATGGAGTTAAGATGCATTTTGCATTCTACAGTTGGCTTCAGAATCTACCAGGATTTGAGCTCTAGTTCTGTGTTTCTGCCACCAGGAACTCATATAAGCCTGCAGTGCCATGATGGAATCAATCAAATCTGTCTGCCACGGACTCAGTCAAACCTTCCCTGCCACCATGGTCTCCAACCTTCCTCAATGACGGTCTGCATCTGTAAAGCCACGGGACATAATAAATGCTCCTGTGTTTCAGGTGCTTCCAGCAGCTGTGTTGTCACAACAATAAGAAATGTAATTAATGTATGTCTCTATACTCCCCGCCATCTATAATTTAATGTTGTGGGCTTTTGCTGCTCTGTATGGGATATTTTCATCCTATTAATATTACACAAAGCAAAGGGTAAAAATAAAATGACAGTGCCATAGTCCTTACACAAAAGGTCTGCCAGGAAAACTTATCTTACTTTGTATATAAATTTAAAAACTAAAAAACTAATTTTATTTAAAATTAAAAGTATTAATAATAATACTTTTAGAAAAGGAATACATTATGTGTAACTTCACCATCATGACTACCCATGAATAACAGTTAAAATTCTTCACTACATAATTAAGTAAATGATTATTTTGAAGCCTAATGAATATAATCTAAAAACTGACTTTAACTCTAAAACTTAAACAAAGGAAAAACAAAAGATGTATTCAATTTGATGAGCATCAAAATGAGAACCGACTTCTGGAGCAAAGTTCATGGTCTAACCCTGACCCTAACCTTAATCCTAACCCTAACCCTAACCCTGACCCTAACCTTAATCCTAACCCTGACCCTAACCTTAATCCTAACCCTAACCCTAACCCTGACCCTAACCTTAATCCTAACCCTAACCCTAACCTTAATCCTAACCCTAACACTAACCCTAACCCTAAATTCTATATTAACATGTAAATAAAATGGAATATCAGACAGTTTATTTACCTTTACATGGCCTGTAATTCTGATGTCCTGTCAAATGGGGTCAATCCACCTCAGTTGTATCATACTATTGTGGCTATTACTGTTGGAACATAAGAAACTGAATTGTGAGAACTATAGTATTCTTTAGAGAGCTGTTGCTTCAAGAGTTCCTGTTTACTCGAATAAAGATGCTTCTGGGTGATGTTTCCCTAGCCCAAGAATGCCCAGACCACTTTCAAAAGCTGAAAAATAAAACTTAGCAGATTTTCACAGAGGAAGCATAACCTTGCCAGGTCTCACAATTGTAGCTTTTAGATATGTGTGAGTCTACCTGCGGCGCCGAGCCACCAAGTTTGTGTGAATTTCTTATAGCAGCAATCGGAAGTTATATTAAAAAGAAACATTAATTTTAGGTCAAAGATTCATATTCTTAGCTTTCAATTTCCTTTTCAAGACAAAATAATATAAAATTCTATCAACAGATAGTCCAAGGTTATCACTTCTCTAATGTATAAGGCTAAATCCTAAATATTTTAAGAAGTATCAAAACCTATGTTAAACATTTCGAAGGCTCCCATTAAAGATATTATAAAGGATGGCATAAAAACTTTCTTGGAGTAGATTGACATTAAAAATTCCAGAATAATTTATGTAGCCGAGTCAGTTCTATGCATCACTGGCATACACAGTATATATGTAGTTCTTTTGCCCTTTAAATAGATTATGTTTTCTTTGTTTCCTTCATTGATGTTCGTTTTTATGAGAGTGCACTGAAGTTTGAACACACGTCTTGTGCTGTGTTAGTCAAAAATTTCTAACATTGAATATATCTCCAGGTAACGCAGATATTTTCTACAGTTCAGCACATTCTAGCGATCATTTGACAGTGGAAAGAGGGAATGGGATAACAATAACTGTATTTCTTGTCCAATCTTTCAGCGATGAAAAATATATGGAAAAGTCTTTAAGGTCAGTCTTGAGCAGGCTGAAATCGAACAATGTGGAAGAGTGATCCTCACAAGTGGACATAGATGTTACAGGATCATTGTTACTGGAGGAGAAAACTGGAGGGCAGAAGCCTTGGGACATGGTGAGGCAAGACTATCTCTGGGAGTGAGATAATTTCTCCAGTGAGTGCATAGTCAGGGCAGCACAGCCTGGGAAAAGTCTTCCCTTCAGATAAGCGTTGTGGAGATGAGAGACCTTCAGAATCTGTTTCTTTGCTTATGTGGCTTAATTTAGTTCCTGAGAATCCTGACCAACAAAGAGATTGGGAACACTCTGAAGTCAACGACGATGCCTCTTTTGTTTATAAAAATTCCTCACTTGTGTCATCAAGGCAACAATGGTAAAATGCTTGATAGTATCAACTTGAGATAATGCAAATGGACCCTGTGAAGGAGTCTTTATCTCTGGCTTTCAAATATGGTACTGAGACTTGGACATATTCACTGTCTCAGCAAAATCAAATTGCGCTTAAATGCTGCTGCCAATGGTGATTTCTTCCATGCTGTGAAAGTCCAGTTTCTTTGCTCTGTGAACACCCTCTTCATACACCAAATTAGATGTTAAACATGGCAGAGCAGTTTCATCAATACTTGTCAGACATTCCCTCTCCAACTCAAATAGTGTAATGGCTTCCTCCAAGTTTTTATCTTCTGTACACAGCTGTCACGGCTCATCAAGGAAAACACCGAAGCATTTTCATAGATGCAAACCCTTCCAGACCTCAGCAGAGGGAGCCACTATCATGGCAAGCACCATACTGGACAGTGGAGCCCTGAGAGTCTTATCTTAGCGTTTTTATTGATACCTAAGCTCCTTAGGTGTTCTATTGTTAGCAGGTACAGATCATGAGCAATCAAACATCTTTTACATAAAGCCAACACCTGCAGGCCATACAAATGCCAAGGCCTAGGCAGCCCTTTCCCCAACAGTGCACACAAAAAACTATTTGAAACATAACTAAAATTACACTTCAACAACAATTCATCTCTGTGCTACACGTTATCAGTAAAGGAAAAGAAGGAAGAAGAGGAGGGAGGAGATGAGAAGAGATACAAGAGCAGGAAAGGGGAAGAGCAAAGAAAAACCTGTGCACATAGAACTCTCTGTGCAAACTGAAGTTTCCTAGGAAGTTTCATGTCATGTCAACACCATGAAGACTTAATTACTGCCAAGTTATAGCCACTGAGGAGACCTGGTAAGAGAGACCCTTGAGCTCATGAGTTCAAGCCCTATTTGAGAAACAAAGCATTGCTCCATTTATAAAATCAATCAATCAATCAATCAATCAATCAATAAAACAAACCAACAAAGAAATAATTTTCAAGAAGCATGGTGACATGCTTGAGAGGCTGCAAGTATGAAGGTCAGGTCTCAGATTAAAAAGTGTGGTGCGTATCAAGGCAGTGGTGGTGCGTGCCTTTAAATCCCAGCATTTGGGAGGCAGAGGCCGGCAGATCTCTGTGAGTTCGAGGCCAGCCTGGTCTACAGAGTGAGTTCCAGGACAGCCAGAGCTACAACAGAGAAACCCTGTTTTGAAAACAACAACAACAACAACAACAACTACTACAACAACAACAACTACTACAACAACTATGTGTGTGATCAAAGGAAACAGCCCACAGTTTTTCATGATGCTTTGAGATCTTTGCTTCTGCCTTAGACATTTCACTCAAGTCCTTTTACGTGTCAACAGAAAGTGCACAAACTGTTGCTCTCCTTTTCACTGGGCCACCCTACTAGGAACACAGCATTAACATATTGCTCTGGATGCCACTGTAGTCCCCACTCCAGAGTAGTTTCCGAGTAATATATTTAAATTCAACTATTACAAAACATTCCAGTACCCTGTTTGTTCCTATCACTTCAGCTTTGGATTGCTATCCAGTTAGATGATTACTGAGAAATAAGTAAACATATCCTCACAGGGAATTTGTATAATGTAGTTATTACTAAAAAAGAACAAACACATCATTCCCTAGAAACAAATATTCACTTGAGTATTAAATCCAGACATTCTTTTATTCATATCTTACTTTAGGCTAATGTGGCCAGAAAGTACTAAATAGTGATTAAATCCTACTCAGTTATGAAAATAGAGTTTGTTCATCAGGTTCAGTGTTCTCTGAGCCTTTCCCAGAATTCTCAGCCTTTTCTGTACCCCAGTTCAGCTTGCGTTTCCAGCCCAGTTTCCCTCTTCACTGATAATCCTGGATGCTCTACTTGCCCTCTGATGGGGCTTCAGCCCACCCTTCAACAGATACTTTATGAAGACATTAGAAGCATGGGAATACTTTTTGGATTCTAGGGATGAGGTACTCACAGTATTTAATAGCATTTCCAGGAGGAAGGATATAAAATAAAATATGCATCAATTTTGTAGTATACTGTCATGTTAAAAATTGCAGCTACTGATCCAGGTTCAAAAGGCTGCTTAGTCTTTTGTCTAACCTAATCACTGGTTCTTAGTACTAGAGCCCTGGAATCCTTTTACAATCTAGTCTTAATCCTAGAACTGGAAGGCTTCAGTCTCTGTAAAATCTAGAACATTTAAACCTTCATACAATTTAACCAACAGTTGAGACTTACTGCTGACTCAACAACTCTGAGTAGTTCCTTCTGAACTCTGATTCCTCTGGTTCAACTCATTCACTATTCTGGCTCAAACTGTTCTCCAAGTTGACTGGTTAAAACTGTTCTTCTGAGCCAGCTGATTGTTTCTGACCAAACTGTTCTGACTCTGGCAGATTCTGGCTGACTCTCTAACTGCCTCAGACTGAACTGTTCTCCTAAGCTTCAAACTTATTCACTCTTCCTGTCTGATACTAACTTCTGCTAAGCTTCCTTTGTGTCACTGTGAGTTCTCACTGCCCCATACTGCCTCAGTTAGCCTTTTTGATTCTCTGCTTTATCCTCAGTCAGATTGCTTCATTGTCTCTTTGTCTTGTCCCCTATCTGCTTATTTCAGACTGCTTGCCTCATACTGACTGTTGTAACTGCCTCTGCTCTGAGCTGAGAGCCTGCTTTTGTATTGTGAGAGTTGGGCATGTCCTCACTCTGACCTGCTCTGTTAACTCTTCCTCTGATTTGTCACTTTGCCTGCCCTTTGGTCTGACTCATCCCAGATGTCACTTTCATGTGTGACACTGACTCTTTCTGAACTCTCCTTCCTGTGTCTGCTTCCACATTGTTTCTGTCTTAGGGATTAAATGCCTGGGTTACCACTGATTTGTGAATACTGAGATTAAAGGTGTGTACTAACATTCTTAACATTCTTTCTACATTCCATCCAGACCACACAGACCTCTGAATGTGATTCCTTCATATATATCTCTGGAATATAGACCCTTCCTAGCTTTCACACAGGTCCATTCCTCTATAAAGAATGATAAAATCTGAAGGAAAATGTTGTATTTAGAATCTCTATATTTTCAGGTAATTGCATAGAAAATCAGGTAATGATTATGTCATTTCTTTTTCTTAAATTTTTATTTAGTGTGCATGTATGTGTGTGTGTGTGTGTGTGTGTGTAGGTCCAAAGATAAGCTGTAGGAGTTGGTAATCTCCTTCACCAAATTGGTTCTGAGAGTCAACCTCAGATCATTAGCCTTTGTGGTAGTGCTTTAGCCTACTGAGTAATCACTGAGCCCTGGTTATTTTATTTCTTCTAAATCAGGGTTCTTGAATTTGCTGAAAGCTGGGTTATATTTCCTGTCTTTTCGCAGCTGCAAGGGACAAGTCTCACCTTCTGAAGAATGGCTCCTGAACACAGACAGCCTCTATGCCTGCCTTGGACATTAGTAACTAACACCTCTCCTCTTTGACTGGACCCCTCTTCATTTTGGGAACATGAAGAAAATTTAGGCTCATCTACCTATTTTAGTCAGTTTGTTATTGATTTGAATTCCCTTTTCCATGAAGCCTAAAGTATTCAAGATATACTTCTTACTTAAAATAATTTTATGATGAACTCATGCAGCCATGAGAAAACATTTCTTTTAAAAAAGTTCTTACCAAATTTTTAGTAAAATGTATTTCACATATTGGGAGTATCAAGTCATGTTTTGTAGTAAAATGCATCAATTAGAAACATTAATATTGAAAATGGAATGGGCCAAGAAATTTCAAGAGTTGGAAAAACAATCTGAATGTATTCACACCACGATTCTGGGAGAATCTCCTCTCCCTGCTTTGTGCACTCAGTATGACCCCCCTGTAATTGTGCAGTCTAGACTAATGCCCTTCAAGATCTTAGGACGCCATCAGATGTGTGCTAACTTAGCCTATATTGTACTTTCTGCATTGTATGCCAATACATATACTACTTTCAAATTTTTAAGTTTGGACAAAAAAAGGAGTATCTCTTATTTGGATCATATACGTCATAGAAATGTACAAGGACCAAAAATATATTCAGGTGTTCAAAGGATTCTTAAGGGAGTATGTTTGCATTTAGAGAGGCAGAGAAGGAAATAAATTATAGATAATTAAAATGTACAATCAAAGCTGAAGAGTTTGGTGATGAAGGATTCTGTTATTCATATACACAACATGAGAAGTTCATCTCAGCAAGGGTAACATAAGAGGACACACAATATTGTGATAAAGAATAGAAATGTGAAATGAAAGTGGGTCTATTGGCTTCATCAGTTCAAGAAAGTACTATTGATATATGGGGGAAATATTCATGAAAGAGAAGCAGATTAGAAATAAAACAATTTCTGAATATATTCCTTATGAGAAAGCCAGTCAGGCTACTCCAGCTACAGCCTGAGTTATCAGAACAAAATGCATTAGAAGAGCTAAGTGCTTTGCATACTAATAAAGGGTGAATTCATTAAAAAATGTATACACACATACAACATAACCACTCACATATACACATATATGTATACATATGCATATGCACATACCTAATCATGATATGCAATATATGTCTAATATCCACTAGAAGATGCCAAAATAAAAGGAGCTACTGATACAATCAAGACAAGATGCTTTTCTTGAAGATTGATGAAGATTGATGCTCTTCTCTCTTATTTATTTTTCAAGAAGTAGGTTCACACCGAGCCTGAACAATGCAATCCTTATGAAAAAGAAAGGGTATTGGTAGTGACTATTTAAATCCTAACTGTTTAGCTCTGCTCATTTTCCCTCAAAGGTTGTTTGTTCTTAGCAAAGGAAAGGCCAATGAAAACATCTGCTGGAATTGATTTATCTTCTGTTCTATACTAAGGGCTAGATTAGCCAATGTAGCAGAGCTTGGAAAAGTTGCAGTGTTTCAGACTGAGAACATACAAACCAGAAAAAAAGATTCTCCTTCTTGGCAAGAATTTGAGCTTTTAGAGATTTAGATTCATTATCAGTTAATAGTATAGAAGATTCATTTAGGTGCAAATCAATTAGCTAACATTTAATGTACTATTTTTTTCTGAAACAGTAGAAAATTATAGATTTAAGTTTTTTATACATTTTAAAATACGTTCTGTAAAATTATTGCTAAAATATGCATATGTACATATAAAGAAAATTTTGAGTAATATATAATTTAGTTACCATGAAACTAATAACATATGCATAATAATTTCAATAAGAAGGTCATCAAGCACAGAGGCTAGTGTATCTGCTATAATGTTTTGGAAGCATTATTATACCTCAAAGTAAGCATTTAGAGTGTATAACAGAAGGAATACATTCATATTGTTTAATTTGAAAAAGTCTATGTAAAATAGGTGAAGTCACGTGTCAGTAGCTGTCACTTTCTTTTTAATGCATTCACTCATGAAGCAAATATTTGATGGATCTCTGAATGACATTTCCTGATCCGGGTCTCTTGAATAGATTAGTAAGTACAAGCAACATAGATGCTTCTTCTCATGAGATTTAACATTATCTTTTAGCGTATTCATTTAATACATTTTAAAAAAAATAGTTAACAACTCACATCACCTTATCAGACTTGATAGTGTATAGTTTGAAGAAAAACATGGTAATCAGAACCCAGTTATTTCTTTACACATACACACACACACACACACACACACATACACAAACACACACATACACTGAGAGAGAGAGACAGAGACAGAAACAAAGACAGAGACAGAGACACTTCAGAGAGAAACATACGCAGAGAGGGGATTGAATTGATGACAAAGTTTAGGTTTATTATCTTCTTACCACATTCCAGAATGGTTCACCAGCCTTAGTAGTGAATTTCGAGTCCCCCATCACCAACTGTGTGCATTTAATGACAGTCTATTTTCTGTGTGTTTGGGATAAAATATAAACTTGTCAAGTATTTATTTATGAGGTAGTCACAGCCTATCTGATAGAGTCCAGGGCAGTGTTCCAGGTTGAATTTACTAGAGAATATCAAGTAAGCACAATAGAAATCTTCTAATGCAATAGAAACTTTAAAAATGTCAAGAAGAATTGACATTGAGTTGAACCCGTGGAAGAAAAGCAAAAGTTCAACAGTAATTGGAGCAAGGTTGAAAATATTAAAGATGAAATAAAATGTCTGGAAGGATTTGAGAGAACACTGGCTTACTTCCATGTAGCTGCTTTCCTTTCTCCACTGGAGTGATCTATTAAGTTAGTTGGTAATACCACTAACTGTGCATTAATATTACTTTGTGTCCTTTGTTCAATATATTCCTATCAACTGGTACATTAATAATTCTATTATATTTTGTAAATGTGACTTTCTAATCTATAAATGGCTCTACAGAGTTCATCTTAGCATTCATCTTCCAATGAATCATTCACTTTGCAATTGACCTGAATAATAAACATTTACACAGCTTTTCATCAATGTTAAATCATACATGGATCCCCATCACTGAGAAATCTCAGATTTTGAAATTTGGAAGGATTTGACTTGAATCAAGCTTACACGTTTTAAAGAACAGAATGAAACAGCTGAATTTAAATTTTACAAACTAATGGTGGAATACCTAAGTGCAAATTCTAATTTCTATACAGGTTGCGAAACTCTCATATTATGTAGAAATTTAAAGTTGATAAACTACAAGTACACGTATTCAACTGTGTCTGAAGCCATAGGGAACTTGAATATACCCCAGAGGCAACAGAAAAAATGAAGTGCAGGCAGGTAGGTGCTCAAGACAAGAGTTACTTATTTCACGGTCACTTCCAAACCTGAGCTACTGACTCTCACAATGCTACAAAGGTCAGAAGTTTTTAATTCACTGAGTACAATCAATAGTTTTCCAGTGATGATATTCTGAATCATATTTCTGCCAAAAGTGTCCATGCAAGTAAATTTGAAAATATTCGGTCCATTCATCTTATAAATAAATAGACTAAATGGATTCACTGCTTCTCTCTCATTCAATCTTTGTGAATGTAAGTTGAAATTGTTCTCAATCTCTATCTAATCTTGTGTTGAAGCACCGTGGCTGTAAAGCATAGCTTCATATTCTTCCTAATCTTTCTATCAGAATCCGGTAAAGTTTGTGAATATGTTGCCAGTGGCTTAAGAGACAATATGTTTCTATAGACAATGTTATCAATCATGTTTATTATCTAAATATCAACTTTTAGTTTTATCTTGCTGTGAAATAATCTGGCTAATATGATATTTTATTCTTTGGGAAAGCCTGAGGCTATGGAGAAGTTCTAAGCAGGGATTCAATTCTTCTCAGGACTGTGGTATATAGTATCATAATAAAAAGTCAGCGATCATTCAATTAGCAAAGTAATCCTAAAAAGCTATATATATTTTTGGTATCCTTCGTGAATAGATAAAACTTAATTCTGAGTTAAGATTGTGGACATGTAGGGTAACAACTCACAGATGGACCTATAAGTCAGAGAAAATTCTGCACCCTCAAGTGTTTGTTGATATTATCTCATTTCGTTTAAAAAGATAACATTACTGAATGTATCAATAATAGGATAAAAATTCGTTTCAGTTCATTCTATACAGAAAGAGCCACTTTTACAGGATTATTAACCAGAGGTTTGTGTGTGTGTATGTGTGTGTGTGTGTGTGTGTGTGTGTGTGTGTGTGTGTGTGGTTATTTTGAAGAGATAAAAAAATCAATAAAAAAGGAAACAGAAACATGGTTTTAAGACCATGCTCTATGAATTTCATTTCATTTGTTGCTGGTAATGATATTCATGAAAATTTTAATTTGGAAGAAAAGTAATAATCACCAGACTTCTACTTGTATTGAAATGGTGGTGCATCATTAAATACTTTGAACTGTGCAACGAAAAAGAAACAACTTAATTCATAAACAATACTAAAACTTAATTTACCAAGATTTTTGTAATATTTTACTTTTAGAGGTATCTTAACACTATCATCACTGGGCTGAAGAGATGGCTCAGAAGTTAAGAGCACTGACTGCTATTCCAGTGGTTCTGAATTCAAGTCCCAGCACCGACATGGTAGCTGACAATCACCTATAATGGGATCAGATGTCCTTTTCTGGCATGCAGGTGTGCCTGCAGGCTGAGCACTCATATAAATAAAATAAAAAAAAACTTTAAAGCAACAACAACAAACCACTATGAGCTTCTCCACATAGCATTTACATAAAATTCATATTCTACATAATAATGAATAGTTTTAATACTCATTCCTTTACAATTATGTTTTATTTATTTCTGTTTTTATTTGTGTGTGTGTGTGTGTGTGTGTGTGGGTGGTGTAGAGATCTGTGTGTGGTGTATGTGCATGTGGAAGGAGGAGGGATGCACACCTGTGGAGGGGAGGCCAGGGGAGGACTCTGAAGGTCCTATTCCATCATTTACTTTTTTTGTACCTTACTCATTTGGAACTGTTCTCTCAATGAGCTTGGCTGGCATCAAATAGCCCCAACTCCAAAAGTGAGATGTTGTAGATATAGGTGGTCATTTCTAGATTTTTTTTTTTTTTTTTTTTTTTACATGTTTGCTAGGGATGCAAATTCAGGTCCTCATGCTTTTATAGCAATGCTCTTTGCATCAAGGACATATCATCAGCACCTTTTAATTGTATTAGATGTTCCAGTAGTTTCCAAAGAGCTGTGAGATACTGCCTTGGTGATGTACACTCTTTCCGTACATTTTATTAAAGTATATCGCTTCAAAAAAACAAGTTTTCCCTTTCCATTTTCATACATGTGTGCAATGTATTTTGAGGTTCCTTACCTCTACCACCATCTCTTGTTTCCTCACGCTGATAGCCTAGTATTCTGTTACTATTTTTACTGCTTTTTCACTGCATTGGTTTGTACATTTTTTTTTCCCCACAGTCGGTTGCTTTTTATTATAGTTTAAAAATCTCAAGAAAGTATGTCAGGAGAATTAGAGACAGAAACAATTTATTTGTAAATACTTTTCACTGAGAGTGCCACACTTCCTTGCTTTGTCTGTGTAGTATCTTCTATACGTTTTTCTCTTGGTAAGATGCCAGGACATTCATAGATGTACTCGGGATAAAAGGAGAAATCGTGTGAGATGGAAGGCTACTGGAAGACCGTTGTGTGTGCACACAAAAATAATAAAGAAGTCTATGCAGCCACTCGAATGTAAGTATAAAGAGGAAGTAGTGAAGTTAGCAGAACATGCTCTGATCACCCCAAACTCATGCTTAATGATGTATCACTGCATAGCACACAGGGAGATTTATTTGTGAATTGTTTCAAAATTGATAGCATTATGGAAACAGTCTTCAAGCCTGTGGTTTTCATAAGGACAAAGGGTTAAATATTTGACAGTCCCAGAAATACCTTAAAAGTGGTGCTTACTTTAGGGAAGTAAGACAGGTACGTGGAGACCGCGTGATGAAATATCTTACCAAGTCATTTACGATATCACAGAGAAAATCTGTGCCTGAACTTGAGAATGAAAGCTGACTTACAGATTTTATATCTTAGTGAATTGGATCATTCATTTAAATGAGTCAAATGTGTCTCCAAAATAAAATGTGATTATTAATGCAGTGCCATGCTTCACTAGTGTTTGTGTATGTAATGTGTGGCTCAGGAAACCTTCACAAATGACACAGTGCAGAGAGAACAGGAGCGTGGATCTTCTGGTTTGGTGCAATGTAACCTGGGGTGGAGTATTTGTCATTAGAAAATTGAGGTTAGGTTTAATTCCTGTAAGAGGAGAACTGCTTAAAGTAAAATCCACTATAATTACGTAATAGTAAAATAAAATGGATTGTGGCAATATCCACAACGAACTATGTAAATAAAATCTATCATTATTATTGAACAATTGTGGGAGGAACATATTATGAAGTATGAAAGTTCACAAAATAGTAAGGTGCTAACATGCCAGAGAAGAGGCGTTCGCTTTCAAAATCTGACAGTCCGGAGTATGTTTGTGACCTATCCGATACGTTCTCCGAACATCTCTGGTGGACTTTTCATCCTGGAATTACACTGACATAGAAGAGGAAGTCTTAAAGGATGGTGTGGTGAATGAGTCTTAGTTATTTTACTTTTCTTGCATCTTACCATTTGCATATTTCTAGAATATTCCTCTTGAGACCCACTCTGTTTCCAGTACTCTCCTAGCTAATTGGCACACGGACTGGAATAAGTCAGACATTAAGAACTAGTTTTTTTTTAATAAGCAATTTGATTAGCTACATGATAGAATCATAAAGAAATTACTGATTTATGCCTGAAAGATAATGGAAACAAGAAACCCTCAGATCATATCTGAGCAACTGCAAACAGACCATAATGCACTGATTGTGCTCTGTCCATCTGTTATGAATAGGTTCAATGAAAAGGGTCATATTTTGCATTGTGTGATCTTTCTAGATATAAATTGCATTTTTCTAAGCTTTTTTCCACTACATGCATAAAATGTCATAAATTTGAAATTATATGCTTGTATTTTTATTGTTCAAAACAGGGTGATCCATAGTATCCCAGGAAAGAAGTGCTTGCTCTTAGACTATGACTGCTGTAATGAGTTTCTAAGGTTAGGTAGCTCTGAAATCATTCTTGCTTTCACAAAGAGAAGATGAAACAAGGACATACAGGTCATAGGGAAGACCGAGGCCAGCCCTGTAGGGAACTCAATGTTACCCATGATTCCTAAAACCATGGGTGGAAATACACTCCATATAGTGATGAAAAGCAAAATTACTCCTCTTAACCTTCGTTGCTGAATTTACATCCAGTAACAGAGCAAGGAAAGCAGATAAACTTGAAAATTCCCTAACCAGGTCTTGCGTAATAATCTATTTACTTTTGAGCAAATATAAATAATTTTCTGAGGGGGTCACTGCCAGTGTCAGGCAGAGAAGCGAACCACACGAAGAGATAAGAATAAAAACTCAGGTCAGCGGCATCTTTGTGAGCACTGGGTCAAGGCCTCTAGGTACTGACCTCGTGGTTTAATTTTCTCACACATCTAAACATTGTAGAACTTGGGACCTATGACTTTTACAATAAGAACGAATTCTATTGGCTGATAAACAGAGATCAAGACAATGCTCAGAGCCTAAACGATGCTCAGCATACTGGGGTTTGGGTGCTGGCTCCTCATAGGATAGCAAAGGTGGTTTGATCATGGCGTTCTAGGTTATCAAACATTCATTTCCTTCCACTGAAGAAGACAGGCCGGTGTCATTGACAGTCCTGACTTCTCCAAGGCAGAGCCGCCTACAAATTTCAGCAAATTTCTTTTTAAATTTTCGTTCATTTATATTGGGGATTGTACTCCAGGCCTTTCCTCTGCTAGGCAAGACTCCAGCACTGTGGTAGAGTCGGAGCACCTTTAATTAATTAATTAATTAATTATTTTTTTGTTTGTTTGTTTTTATTTTTATTCTTTCCATTTTGAGTCGGGTTCTCGTGAAGTTGCCGGAGTGAACTTTTACTTGTTGTGTAGCCCAAGCAGGTCTAGAAATGGGACTCTTCCTGCCTCAGTCTCCCAAACGCCTGAGATAGCAGGTACACAGCACCGCTCTGGGCCTTGAAATTATTGTCGTGTTCTGTCTAGATGCTTTGTCAGAGAGCCCTTCAAGACTGTTGCATAATAATATTTGTTAAAGCAAATAACTCTGGGACTGGCTAGATGACCCAGATAGTGAAAGTGCAAGCCCAACAACAACCTGAGCTCAATCCCTGGTACCCATGGTAGAAGCAGAGAACAAACCCCTGAGTATTGTCCTTTGACTTTCATATTTGTTCATACGTGCACGCGTGCACGCGCGCGCGCACACACACACACACACACACACGCAAAACAGAGATGCATCTGAAAACTATAATATTCAATTAATTCTCATAGCAGCCTTTTTTTCTCATAACAGCCTTTTGGGGGCGAAAGAATTCAGCCTCATGTTATCAGTGAGAAACTGATTCAGAAGTCTACCTCTCATAGGTCATTAGCAGACTCAGAAGCTCAGGTTTTAAGTCTTTATTTCTAAACTTGAGAATACCCCATATGTGATTCACTGTGCTAAATTAGCACACATGCACCATGGGTTTATTAGGTACGTTGCTTTGCGCTGAGAGCCCTGCTCATAAAGAATGATCACAGCCTGGGGTCTAATTGCTCAAGGAGCCTGTACGTGGGGAAACTGGAGCAAAGCAGTTATTTAATTGGTCTGCTCAACTCCAGATTGGATCTCTCGAGCATGATGCTTGGCACTTAGTTTCTAACATTTAACTGCGGATTCTGACAGGCTTCCCAGCCAGTGTTGCTACAGCACAGAGATGATGACAGGTATGGGCTCACGAGGGCCCGCCTCTAGCCGACAAGCTCCAAGCAGACATTTTTTCCTTAGGATCCTGACTTCTGGAAGGTTCCCGAAGCCTCAGTGAATGGTCCATGTTTATTGGTAGAATTAATTAGACATGAAATAAATTTTTAAACGGAGGCATGAAGTTAGGAAAGCATATATTTTTGTGGTGTCTAGGGAGAGTTGGGAGGGGTAGAGGGGTGGATATGATCATAATACACTTTACACATGAATAAAAGTATCAAATAATAAACCTCAAGAGTAAAGTATCAGAAATATTCATGAGAAACAGGAAGTAAAGGAGACGCTGTCTTGTCATCAGTGATGCACATGGTAACGAGGGTTTTCTCTGAATATTAGGTGACTTCTGAGCATCACTGAAGGCAATGTTCTGATTCACACCTTCTTACCTTCCTACCAAGGCTTACGCTTACGCCATTCCTAGAAACACGGACTTGCACCTGTATCATAAGTAAGGTGTCACAAAGGGCTCACTCTTACACATATTGCTTCAGATACGCGCTCTGTAATTCACTCTATGTACATATTTATATATGACATGTATGTTTATACAACCATCTTTTGTGGTACTACAGATGAAACCCAGGGCTTTGAACATTCTAGACATGCTCTCTACCTCTGAGTTATGCCCAGAATCACAATCGATATGTTTCTATTGCAACATGTGATAGTTACCAATATATGTTGATCGGCAGAGAAGGGACAGATCTGGCGGCAGTCGTGAAACAAGGCATTATGACCTCATACGCTCAAAATACAATCTAGATAAATTTTCTCATGTCTCACATGTCATGGATTTCACAAAACTGTGTGTATTTGTTTCTTCATTTTTTTTTATCCTCATAGTAAGTGTGGACATAGGCAATATCCCATGTTTGTAGTATGGAAAGGTCACTAGGTAGTAGTTGTGAGATATAACTGAGTGGTTAGCTGATGACATACAGCAGATAGAAAGAAAAACGTCTAAAACATACTCCTCCGATAGGAGCAAATGAGAGATTTCTTCTATCAGCAGTGGAGTAGGAGAAGGTTCGTGCTTGTATGGCATTGAATCCTGTTTTAATTCTAGAGGCAATATCTTAACTATTTTCAGTCCTGACTGTACGTTAGTCATTTTGAGTGACCCCCAAACTGGCCTGTGCCCTGTATTATATCTGCAGCTATAGTGTTGATAGTCAAGCTGGGCATTTTGGAAACACCCAATAATTTGAAAATACAATCCAGATTGAGAAGCTCGGTCTGTGGTGATTGCAGGTGCACTGTACTGATAGTTCTTAAGAACTGTTTAGCAAAGATTTTTGGCAGATAGGAAGATAATAAAAACCCACTTTCACAAAGACTCTGGGCACCAGCCAGGATGCTACTTTTACTCTGATGCCAGGAAACTCCTGATTAGGTCCCTGGAGCTTGCTGCCATAAAAGACTTTGGTATTAAAAAGAAAAACTTAAAAATTAGCCTCCCATCTTACTGCATTTAGGGAGCTCTTGGGACTGTAACCTTTTTCCATGTAACTACAGCAGAAACCTATAGATAGAGAGCTGCATCACAGAAAGACCAATATCAACAAAAGTATATATTTTGGGATATGGTAAAACGTGGGTCCTCTGAACACAGTTTCAGCATTTTCCTGGTCTGGCGCACCTGTATTTCTTCTCTTTGTTACTTAGAGCACTGCTATAGTGACTCCTGATAGTAAATGCATTTCCTTATTTTTGCTTCACTTTCATGATAAAAATAATGTTACACTTCTGTGAGTGGTTACATTGCGTCCTCACAGTGGGACACTTGAGGAATTGTATGGCTATGTTGAAAAAATCACTGATATCCCATTAAGATCTTTATTGTTTAAATATTTATTGTAAATTTATTAATGTGCATGCTTCCCTGAGAGCGTATGGCATGTGTGCGAGGGTATAGTCAGAGGTGTAAGCTCCCTTGGAATTAAAATTGCTTGTGAGCCACCTGCCATGGCTTCTGGAAACTGACTTCAGGTCCTCTTCAAAAGCACTGCATGCTCCTAATGGCTGAGCCTTCTTCCAACCCTCAACACTTTCTTTAAATAGTTTCACAGTTGGATTCTGGGTTCCTGGTCTTAGGTTTCTTATTTCGTTTCCTATTGTCCATGTTCCCAGGAATCCATACTACAAAATGGTGAGTTTTCTCATTGTATTTCCACAGCAGCTTTACAAGGTTGGTGGTGATTGCATCTTACAGATGGAGATGCAGAAGGGAGTTTCAAAATTGTAAAGCAAATTGATAACTAGAAAGTATCAAAAATGAGTCTTTGTAGGCCTGATGAATAAACTATAGGTGTTTATGTTTTCTTCTGGCATTGTACGCCAAATGAATGGATGGTTGAGCGGATAAGAGGGTCGTGTTGTAAGCATGATGGCTTGAGTTGAATGCTGAGCACCCGTGTAGAACGTCAGGCATAGCCATGCACGTAGGACACCCCAGTAGCACTGTGAACAGAAATGGGTGGATTTTGACACCTCCCTGTCCAGCCATGTGAGTTATAACAACAACCTTCAAGTTGATTGAGAAACTCTGTTTCAAGTCCCTAGTTGGAAAGTAACACAGAAGACATCCATATCTTCCTCTGGCTTCCACAGGTTAAAAAAAAAACCCTGTATATTCACATGCGTGCACCACATACACGCACACATGTAAACACACACACCACACAGATGACCATACACATACAAAGAAAAAAAAACCCACACCAGTGTATTACCACTGGATTAATATAATTTCATGTAACGTGGTAAAATTTTGAGTAGGAAGCTTCCTGCTCTTTTTGCAGAACTTTTATATTTTCTAAATTATATACAAACATATCATATACATATCATATGCAACCTTATATTAAAATGCACATAATTAATTCAAGTTATATGGTTAATGTACAAAATTATCTTTTTGTTCCATAATTATCTTTCTCGGCATATTGCTGTGTTTAGTTTTATCATAGAAGTAGTAGGAGAGAATAAAACCAATGTACTTATATTGTGTCTGTATATCTTCTATGATGCCAATAATGTGATGTTAATGTTTCAAATGTTCTATCCACACAGACATGCACACACTTGTAGACACATATACACACTCACAAAGAATAATGCTATACCCTATGTCTGTGGCTTAGGAGAATTCTGATATATGGTGCCTACCAATTTGAATAATGTAAATGCTACCCACTCCAGTCTATCTCAGAGCTATCATTAACAATTAGCTGAAGCAAAATAGTAACATATTTTATACATATCCACTATGTAAATAAATAAGATATAATATTACAAAAACACACATATTTTCACTGTTTTGTAGCCTTTGCTAGTTACAATATTCACATGCATGTACCACATATACATACACCACACACATGTAAACACACACACACACACACACACACAGACACAGAAGACCATACATATACAAAAAAAACCCACACCAGTGTATTACTGCCGGATTAGCATAATTTCATGTAACATCTTAGAATTTTGAGTAATATGTTTCCTGCTCTTTTTGCTACATATTTTAATAAAACTTACTGCACTGTGAGTAGATAATGAGTAATTAGTGAGGGACATGATTGCTAGTGGTAAGTATTAAGTTCACATACTGCAGAGTCACACTTCCACTTAGTTATGATCCAGTTCCAGCAGACCATTGGAGCATTCTGCATTCTAAATATCCACATGGATGCATATTCTGATTTTTCATTGTTAAGAAATGAAAAATAGTATAGGAAAACCATGCTTCTCAGTTAAAACATAAACAAAGATTACCTCAGTGAAAGAAAAGGATCAGGGATATAATTTCACCATCACAAGACTTTCTTCCTAAGGTCAAGCTTGCATTTTTTTTCATACGTGTGTCCAGTGAGGCCCTTGCCTTTTTCCTCTGTTTGGGTAACTTCATATGTTTCTAATATGAAACTGTCATTTATGGTGAAGATGTCAAATCCTACTTGGAAATTCAGATGCCTTCCCTTGGTTTCAGTCAAAACACACCGTCCTGGAACACAGTTGCACACTTGACTTATGAGAGATGCCCAGAGGTTAGCATATGGGAACATGCCAATTGGCTTTTCTTTTAAAATCTCTCTTACCCTTCATGCCATCTATGTATGCAAACTCTGAGTGACACCTTGGTTTCCTCTCAATATGCCATCCACTGAGGTCAAGAGGTCACACAGGTTGTATACCTCAGTAACATATTTAATGCAAGTTTAAATGAGTTCTCCTCCATAGCGCCACCTGGTATCCAATTTCCTTTTTTTTTTTTTTTTTTTTTTGCACCACATCAAGCTGCCATCACTTGTCATAGGATCAAAGAAATAGGATTCCCTGGCTTGCTTTTTACACTCTAGTTATGTCCAATTTGTACAGTGAAATGATATTTCCTAGTTCATACTTTTTCACTTACTTTTCTATGCAATCTCTGTTTTCTACAAAACAAATGGTTTATCTACCAAAGCATCACAAACACATTCTCCTAGATACATTTAGAACCAATGGTATCCTTAACCTTTATCTTGAATCAAAGATATTTAGACATATCTAAATGCTAAAATTAAATTTAAAAATTACAATCAACGAAGACATGATCATCTACCTTGTACAGGTCCACGCACCTTCAAATGTTATCCTGAGAGTATAAACAGTCATGATATGCGTGTGGAAGGTGATCTAGTTGAACGCAACACTCAATGAGACATATTTTCCAAAAAAAAAAAATGTAAGAAAATGAATACACATAAAATTCCATTTCAGGTGATATCTCTGAAAACACCATGCCAACCATATCAAAAAGGTAAGCCCAGTCACCTTCCTGAGGACAAGGCAGATAGCACATACTTCTTCAACCAAGGCATGAGCTACAAGCCCTCAGCTGACACATCAGTGGTGGCATAAAAATGTCTTCCTGAGGAGGTAAGAAAAAAAAATTGCACTCAAGTCAGAGAGAACGAGGCATTAACAACCGCGGAGGATGCGCCGATAGAAGGCATAATTGAATATATCCAGGAGAAACAGAGGCGGTGGGAACATCGTAGACAAGCATAAGCTACTGGACTGATGGTTTACAAAGCAGCTATGGCACAGTCGCCAAGGAAATGAGTACGAAAACGAGGAGAAAGCGTATAAATGATCTGCTTCAGTAAACTCGCAATTCTGTAGCAGTGTGATGAACACTTGACGAAAAAGTATGTAAACATATATTTATATATCACATGGACACGGTGTATGCACCTATAACACACACACACACACACACACACACACACACACACACACACTCATGCACGTGGATACAAACAGAGGGCTTGCATCATGAACCTCTAGAAGGAATACAGTAACATCCGATGTTGCCATTTGAGCGATTTTCGTCTTTTTCTATATACTGGCTTAAAATTCTTACTTTAGATATGCCTCACCAATTTCAGGAAAAGCCATACAGAATGCCACTAAGGAAGATTTCAAATGCTGAGAACGAAATCAGGAAGAAAATCACATAGATAATAGTTCCCACGGAAAAATGAAATAGCGAGGCACAGAAGTAACCAAGGGGAGAAAGAACTCTAAAGCAGGAACTTTGAAACACTGAAGAGAGAGACTGAAGAGGGCTCTGGAGGATGCATAGCACTCCCGTGGTCAAGGATCAGCAGAACTAATATTGTCTAAACGGCCCGTGTTACCGAAAGTGAGTGATCGATGGGTTGAATGCAGCTGTGATGAAAACCGTGGTGACACTCTTCTGCAAACCGAGGAAAAATCCTCAAATTAATATAGAAGCACAGGTCATTCCAAACAGCCCAGACAATGCTGAGCAAATGAAGGAATACTGGAGATAAAACAAGACTTTATTCAAATTGTTCTACGGAGCTATAGTAACAAAACCAAAACAGACAGGCAGTAAAGAACAGAGGACCCCAAAATAAACCCACACAGCGACAAGCAGTTTGTTTTCAATAAAGATATCAAAAGCACATACTGGAGAAAAGACAGACTTTTCTTGTGCTGAGAAAGCTGGATATGAACACGCACAAGAATGAGTTTAAATCTGTATCACATACCCTGTACAAAGCCATCCAAATGGAACCATGGGTTTAATGTTAGACCTAATGCTTAGAAACTGTCATGGGAAAACATTTCAACATGGATTCGCACACAAAGATTGTCTGTACTGTCCCAAACAGTACAGAAAATAAAGCCAGTAACTGATGAATTAGAATGCATGGAATCAAAGTGTTTTTGCTCAACAAAGAAAACAATTAACCCATGCTAGAATGAGAGGAAATCCTGGATAGATATTTATTTAACAATGGATTAAAATCTAAAATATTTAAAGACTACAAATTAATTCTGAGAACTAAACAAATAAATGAATCAAACAGTTCTCAAAAAAAAAAGGAGAAAGATATGCATGCCCAAAACATTTTTCCAAGGTTCAACAACTTTAGCCATTGGAGAATGTAAATCAAAACTGTATAGAAAATCTTCTCAGTCATAATGGCTATAACTGAGAAATCAAACAACCAACAGTGGCAATAATGTGAAGAAAGAACCTTTATTCCCTCTGCATGGGAATATAAAATATGCAACCGATATATGCAAATAGGAACGGAAATCCCTAATAAAGTTGAAACTAGCACAACTGTACTACTATACACCCCAATTGCTCTGTACCTGCATACCATAAAGACATATACAGATTTTATTCATTGTAGCATTAATTACAATAGTTAGGATACCGAGCTAATTTAAATGCTAGTCAACGGATGAATATAAAAAGAAAATGTCATACACAAAAACAATGAGGGTCGCTAAACCACAGAAAAGTTTATGTAATCTTCCAGAAAATGTGTTAAACTGGAACTCACCATGCTAAACAAAATAAGCCAGTAAGAAAAATAACACAATTTTTTTGTTCTCAAATATTGGATAGATGATGAGGGAGTGTTAGATGATAGATTAATAGATATATTAGATAGATGGGTAGACAGATGACTTATAGATGATAGACTGGTGATGATAGATGGTAGGTAGCTAGATAGATATGATATATATGTATATACATACATATATAGTATATGTATATAGTATATATATACATATATATATACTATACATGTATATATACATATCTCTATACATACAGAGATAAATGGGAAAGCTATTTGGAGAAGGATAACTGGGATGAGGAGAGAAGGAAAAAGAAGGGTTATGATGCGTGATTATTTAACAATATACAAAGAGTTACACGTATGGAAGCTTCAAAATGAAGACAACATCTTGTACATTATTTTTCAAGTTTAGAAACTAAATTACTGAATGAGAATAGATGAAATTGATGAAAATCGATGCAATAGCGTGGAAGACAGAGCTCTATTTTAAGTGCTCATCATACTCTAGCTGTCTCGGGTTCTGTTTGAGGATAGAAGCTCAAAGAGACGAGCGGGAAGCTCTCTGTCAGGCATAACACTTCATGTGCCACAAGGACTCTTTCTAACGGTTAAACAGTTAAACGTGCTAATTTAAAAATTACGTGTGGGCCAGGCCTTTTAATCCCAGCACACAGGAGGAGAAGACTGGCATGTCTCTGTGAATTCAAGCCCAAACTGGTCTATGTAGAGAGTTGCAAGTCAGCCAGAGCTGGGTAGTGAGACCCTTCCTCAAACAAACAAACAAACAAACAACAAACTATGTGTAGGCTAAGACCGTAGCTCCAGCAGAGAACATTTGCCTAAGTTGTGTAAGTTCCTGTGTTCAAACTCTACCTTTGTACACAAAACGTATTGCTTTTCTTTTATAGAGAAAAAGTCTCTCATGACTGATGAGTTTGATTTTTCTTGTATATACTACACCATGTTATATGATTCAGGACTAAAACAAAATTATCTGCTAGGTGCCTGTATAGAGAGTATGCCCCAAGCACACATAAAACACATTTTCTGCCACTATTAAAAAGATGAAGAACATAGACAAAACATAAACATTAGACAAGCTTTTAATGCTAATCTCTAAAATACAATACTGCATATTACATTGGCCTAGATTTATCGAAATTCATCTTAAACAATTGGGTTTTTTATTATTGGCTTTTGAAAAATAAGCAATCTCCAAACCTCTTGCTTAAATCCTCCTTGCTCGTTTCTGTGATAAACCGAGACAGGTAATAAATATTTATTAATTTCAATGACAGGACATACTTTTAATCCTAGGAAATCAATAAAAGCAACCCTCAGTAATCTCCTTCCTATATTCAAGGTCATAAATAGACTAGCTCTAATAATTAATGTAAGCAATTATAGTTTGAGTTTGAAACAAAAGTCACCTGCTCACAGAACAGAGACAATACTCTGCTGGAAGTCATTGGTTTTATATGAGGGTTTGCTTCTGCACAAGATGTAGCAATAGGGGAACCAGGCCATGGTTTGCTCATCACTGTGAAATTGTGAGGGGGGGAGGTGTGCATTTGGTCCTTTCAAGAAATGTACTGAGTACCTTCTCTAATGAACATAGAACAGTACGGTTTCATGCACTCGCGTTGTTTGAGATATAAGTAATCAAATATTTTTGAACCTAGAACCTTCAAGAAAGAGATAGAGAAATGCTTGGGAAACATTTACATTTAAAATTCTAAGTATCCTTTAACACATAATGAGAGTAAAAGTGATAAAATGAAACAATGGAAAGACAATTTCATAATTTTTACAGGGCAGTTTGTTAATACCTCACAATATTACATAAGCTAAATCTTTTATGTACAATTGCAAGTAGCAATGCCAGAATAAGAAGAATAAGAAATAAACAGGAATTAGGCTCATGGGTAGCACAGTGTTTTGTTTCTCACTCCTGAGCAGTCTTGGATTTCTAAGTCAGACTGCTGTGTGTAACATACATCCTAACAGCATTGCCTGAAACAAAATTCCTATCTCCAATAGCTCTTTCATTCTTTCTGTGTTTATTTACACTTAGAGCCCACCAACCAGTTTCTGTAGAGACCAAAATGAAGTGGGGAGAAAACCACTGAGTTTCTGCTGATTGACAGGTGTTGTGGGATTTGGGGAGACAACTTAGAGATCAGTTGCTCTGAAACATGGAGGGATATTAAAATTCCTTTAAAAAAAGTGAATGGAAGTCAACACAAAATGATCTAATGGAAAAGCTATGTGGTGGAATCCTTTGTGTCAGAAAACTTTTACGTATACTTAATTTTAACATGTACATATTTATGAGGATGTTGCAAGTATCTTTTTTTTTTCTATTGTTTTTGGGGGCGGTATTGTTGTAATGTCAACAATTTCCTGATTATGAACCGAGCTTTTTGATAATGAAAGGTTGATTTCTGTCAACCTTCTCTGTGTGGCTATGGGGAGAAAAGACTGGGATACTCTCTGCTGAGAGATGCCTAATCATTTGTGTCCTACTTGGGTCCAGTGTGGAGAGTATCCACAATGAAGCTGAAAATCAACACTTGAGTAGTCGTTACTACTAAAGCATGGATAGAATGTACCTTGCTCTTTGTTCTTGCATCTGGAATCTTGGAAGCAAGTGTCCTGGGTGAGTGTAACATCTGCGTTGGATTTGATGGGATGAGACTCAAAGGAGGCGGCTGATCTCGGAAAACGGATGTCAAGCACAGCTGCACCGTCTCTTTCATCGCTTTCATCTGTGATTCCTGAGAGAGACGGGAGGATTAATATTCTTACCTGTTGCTGGGCAGTGGTGCCGCATGCCTTTTAGCCCAGCACTCAGAGGCGGAGGCAGGCGGATCTCTGTGAGTTTGAGGCCAGCCTGTCTACAGAGTGAGTTCCAGGACAGCCAGAGTTACAACAGAGAAACTCTGTCTGGAAAAACACACACAAAAACAACCACCTGTCATTTTGTTACCATTTCCCACATTGGTCTTAGCCTGCACTCACTCCATTCAAACACAGACAAGCTTTCGAATGAAATTTCTTGATCTGGTTCAATGTGATGTCTATAGTAGGTTCTATCCTTGCACACCTTGTGCCTGGATGGTGACACTGTAAAGGCTGTGCAGCCTAGGATGAGGGAACGGGACATTGAAACACAGGCCTTCAGTGGAAATAGCATGACCGCACTTCCAGCCTCTCTCTCTCTCTCTCTCTCTCTCTCTTTCTCTCACACACACACACACACACAAATATACTGGTTTCCCTGTTCAATATTATCAATAAAATGATTATTAAACTGTGGTCACAAGCATGGGAGGTTCTTAAGAGAAGGCAGAACATTTCAGGTTTAGTCTAGATGATTTTTAGGATTACAGGGCTTTTCAGAAAATAATATTATATATGAGGCCCACAGGAGTCTGAATTAAATGTGGAAAGGTATCTTCATAACTACTTAATACACCTGTATTGTGAATAAATTACAGACAGATAGCTAAATATTTGTAATTCACATTAATATGCAGGTAGCATATATCTAATGTTTATGTTTACATAATATTGTGTGCATAACATACGTGCAATATTTATATATAAAGTACTAGCATAGATATTAATCTGCATCTAGTCAATGAGTGGAAGGTGAAACATAAAGTACATATAAGTGTTCTTGGCAGTCATCTACAGTATATTTCTCGAAAAACAATTACATCCAAAATTTTAATATTTATCCTTTTACTTATTTTTCTGCAATAAATATTTTAAACATTTCTCATGTGTTTGAGCAATTATTACTCATAGAGAAAATATATTAGTAATTTTTATGTTTGGACTAGTATTCCAAAAGAATGTGTGTGTGTGTGTGTGTGTGTGTGTGTGTGTGTGTGTATGTATATATATAAATTCTTTGCTAATGGGAGCAATTATTGCTACATGTAATGTCCTTGTGCACGTTTCCAAGTTCTGAAGTGGGAGGGGCAGTTCTATGACATAGGCATTTAAGATACATTTTAAGAACCCGAAGTCAATGGTTACTTCCGTTTTCTTCGTACTCATTCTTCCAGAGTTAACACAGACCATCATAGTCTCCACATTGAGTAAGTTTAATCATGGTGTCAGAGAGTAAATGTACCCGTAAGATAAAAGAAAAATCATAAACTCACAGAGTTCACCCAATCTACTGTGGCAGAAAAAAGTAAGGAGAACAGGAAGTCCAAGGAAGGCACCAAGTTCTCAGGAATTCTATAATCAGCTTCTGGCAGAGTGTCCAGACTTGCACAGGCAGGACACTCACAGGCAGCAGCAGGCACACCCTGGCCTGTATTGCTGAGACCCAAGTTGCAATGGCTCCTGGATGTGAACTTACCCTGTCGAGAGCTGCTTTCTCGAGTTCATTTTTGGCTACAGCCAACTTTTGTTCCAGTTCAGTGAGCTGTTGGGCCTGAAACAGGAAGAAGGGCAGCACATTTCAGTAAATCCTATAATCTACTCCACACATGTATCCTTTACTGCAAAGCAATGAAAGAAAAAGAATATAGCCTGGTAGTCAGATTTACAATTCAGATGAAAAATGCAAAGTTATGTGATCATTTGATATGTATGCAGAGTACAACATGGTCTGAATGAACGAGGACTAAAGTCTCGTGGGTTGAAACACCTTTGTAAAGACTAACTCGAAATTTTCCTATATTTGAAAGTCTTCTTATCAGAGATGTTTCTCATTCTTCAGGAGTGCACTGTATTTCCACAACTTCTTGTGTTGATGACTGACTGTCCATTTGACTTTTAACTTCCTTATTTGGCGATAGAGCAACTGAGAATATAATTAGGCTTAAACAAAATGCTCTTTGTCTCTCTTCTAATAAAATATAAATATCACACAAACACTCAGTGGGAAAGTATCATCACTAGGGCAGTTAATGTATTCTTCAAAACCAAATCAAGGAGCACCTGAACATGGACACTGCAGCACTGAGACCTGGGTAGACATGTTTCACATGAGCAGCCCAGGCAGCAGTATTTTATGTGGTATTCCAATACGATTAATGAAATAATACTTAATCTTTTTCTGTTTTAAAGCCTTACCCTATGTCTCTCCATTTCTACAAATGTCATATCAGGGCTCTTCAATGAAACTGACATTGACTTCATATTTGAAAGATGTATATTCTAATCTTGCCTTACTAGCTATGTGATCTTGGACAAAACAGTTGACTCTGATAAATAAAAGGCATGAGTTTTTTTTTTTGTTTTTGTTTTTGTTTTGTCAGAAACCATCACTGCATGAGGAACATGAAGCTTGGAGAGGTTCATTACCAACAAACACATAGTATTGGTACTACTTCAGTTTATAATTCTTTGAGCGTATTCCTTCCAGTTTATTGTGGTTTATATTGAGAAGAAGAAAAACTAAACATGTTTATTTCAACTCATATTAGGAATGCTGCCCTCATATTTCCTATCGGAATTAATTCAATCATTTCTTAAGTCAAACAATTGTGACCTGTAACACGTACTAACACGGAGTGCATAGTCCGATTATACAATGAAGAAAAAATAATGTCAGCGATAAAATACTCCCCTGTCTGTACATGTATAATATGAGTTAGTGGCAGCTGTTACTAAGAAACAAAGCTTAAAAAGGCAATAAGAATTCAGGAATCTACCTAAATCATTTGTTTCTTGAAGATCCTTTCCTGAACTGGAAACATGTCTTATTGGCGATAAAGACTTACTGTGCTTTCAGTTCCCTTCACCCATGTAAGTTTGTTCACAGCAGCCTGTATCTCTAGCCCAGAGGACCCAATACCTGCTTCTGGCCTCCATGGGAACCCCTCATTTATATGCATGTACCCATGTACAGATACATGTACATATGTGGAATTAAAAAAAACAATTAAAATCTTTTTTTAAAAAAAAGTAAATTTAAGAAAAAAAAATCATTCATGTCTTTGGCCCTGTGTCCTGTAGCTCCATGCCTCATGAGAGTGTTTGAATTCTTGATTCTGAGTGAACTCTTGTAGTTTCTAACTCATTCCTTGGTCATTGGAATACAGGGAAGTACTTAGGAGACTGGACATGAGCCAGACATGGCAAACTATCTGTTGGAGTAGAGTGGCTCTCATTATGTCCCCACGGAGAAGCCAAATTGAGATTAAACCTGAGCAAAAACAGGCCAGTGCATATACCCAGCCAACATCACTGGCTCCATACCAGCCCACATGTGCTTGTAGTATATTCATAAATGGCTGGTGCTTTCAGCCTTTGAGTGTAGGTGGTGACACAGTACATCCTATTGGTATAGGTGAGAACCATCAAGACAGCTCCTCTGATGAGCAGAAACCTAAACTGTGGGAGAAGCAGATCATGAACTTTGGGTGCAGCATGCTTAAGACTTCCAGTGCAAATAGCCACTGTGCTCTTGAAGAAAACTAAATCTCTTTCCATAAAATACACGTCAATCAAAAGGCATGTAATGAAATAGGAGGGCGGAAGAGGAGCAGACATGGTAGTACTTTATCCACCATACAGAGACATACTTTAGAGCGTTACAGAAGAGGATACATGAAGACTTGCAAGCCTCGGTTTGAATGTAACATCCTTCAGCCATCTGAATAAGGCTGTTGCCTTCAATGAATTGAACAGGTCTGTGAGTAATTCTCTTTTTCTACATCTGAGAGAAAAATGCCAGTTTCTGCTTCAGTAAATCATTGTCTAGCCTTGGGATCCTTACTGTACAGGGACAGACATCAGAGATGGTGGGAGACAAGCTCTTCATCACTGGAAATGGAGAAAGGGGGTTGATTCTTTATTAGTTTTAGTACATTGAACAAAGTATTTAATCCCCACAAGCCTCAGTTTCTTTTTCCATAAACAATAAAATATTTGTAAAATAACTAAAGAAGTAAAAGTAACATACCAATACTTGATAAGTAAGGCGCTTTGTTGACTTGAATTTACACATCACGAACAGGACCCAGTGTAGTAATATAGTATGCTCATCTCAGGACAGAAATAATGAATTCCCAATAAAATAGAATATTTGGGTTTGAAACAATTATTACCAGGCACCCCAAGGTCTTCAGTTGTTAACCTTTCCTGAAATCATTCTGAGTATGAGCAAGCTCATAAGTGAGCAGGTTACAAACAGAGTAAAGACTTCAAGATTCAACGCTATTGATACGTTGTCCTGGTTTTAAATAGAGAAGTTGTTCTGTAACTCACACACTGTGTCAATATTAAATACAGGAATATTACTGTAAAGGAAACAGCACCCGAAGACTCACGATAGACTGAGCACTTAGCCAGAGAGTAAACTGGATAATAAATTTAGTTTTATAAAGTTTCCTTTAGAAAACTGAATGCATTTTAAGTCTAAAAAATGATGCCATATCTGAAAACTCGGAACTGATTTCAGAGGGGCTTTTATTTTTGTAGGATCATTCACTTGTATCTGTGGCATGATGAATTTTTTTTCCCAGACTGAAACATACAAGAGTGAAAACAAAAAGCGTAAGAAAAAAATCATGCACAATTAAAGTTGCCTTACGAGATTCAAATAGCTAAACCAGGGCGAGTGTTAGCAACAACTGAAGGAGGGAAGACATCTCGGTGTGCCTGAGAGAGTCGCTTAGACAGCAGCCCAACCACAACACCCATCGTCACACGTGCACCCTTCACAGGGAGCTGCACAACCGTTAGAGGGAGAAACAGCTTATTTCCTGGATGAGTTCCCGGTCCTGTGTGCTTAGCTATAAATACTTGCAAATAAGAGCAATACTTACTTTACTCTGTGTGTGTGTGTGTGTGTGTGTGTGTGTGTGTGTGTGTGTAGCAAGAATAATTGTAGAAGAAGCAGTCATCAAGAGAGGATAGAGGGCATTGAGGAGCAGGAGACATGAAAGGAAATGAATAGAAATGATGCAATGATGCAAATACTGTGTACTCATGTATCATGAGATGCTCAAGTAAGAAAAGGAGAAATAGTTTGGGTGCTGAAGTTAGTATTTCTTCAGTCTTCTAAAACTGTGACTTCACACCCCCACAGAACTCTGAGCTCTTGATGTCAGCACACCTGAGGACAGGACTTTTCTCCTAGCATTCTTATTTCTGCTTTCCTTTTGTCCCTTCTCTTTCTTTTTTTTCTCATTTATTTTGGTTTTAAGAATTCACTTTCACATCAGCTAGGTAATAAAGAATAATAGCAGTTTGGTGTTCAATGCATAAACTATGATTTTTTCTTTTAGGAACATGAAGGTTTAACTGCAGTAGAAGGAAGAAAAAAAAAAAAAAAGAAAGCACAAATAGGCACATTTTATTTGAACTTTCCCAGAACGTTTATATAAAATGACTGCAAGTGACTAAATCTGCAAGAATTAATCCATCATACATTAATATATACATCTATGTTTCTGAAAACCTTGTTGATAGGGTTATTTCTATTCACTCCTTAAGCATTCCTCCAGGTAATAATAGTCTTGGTTCTGTCTTCTTTAAAAAGCTTCTCTCAAGTGTACACATTGTAAAATAGTTTCTGTATTTTATGATTTGCTTCTTTTTGGAAAGAAAAATAATTTTAGCATTAAGGAGTATCAAGTCTTAGAGACAAATTAATCTTGTTGGGTTTATGGAAACCTGGGTGATAATATGTTTGATGTATGGTATGTAAAGGTCAGACGTGGGGAGCAATTCAGTAAGAGGAATTGATAAAGACCCATAACTTCTTTCCTTCTGCCTGGTCTGAACTCTAAAAGTTGTTCTAACAATTATGATAGCCAGTTGTTTATGCCAAAATCTATATTAAAGAAAGAAAGTACCTCGGAGACACAAAACATTCAGACATGTCCAAGTAATATATTCTCAGGTAAATTTTTAATAAATGTTATGTACCTACCTAGGAAACCTTTGTTGTTGGTTTGTCTTCTGGATTCCAGAAAATAAAATCTAAGTCTATATTTAGTTTTAAACGAAAGATAAAATCTAGAATATATTGTGTGTGTGAGTTTACACTGTACCCAGTGTGTGTGTGTGTGTGTGTGTGTGTGTGTGTGTGTATGGTGTGGTTTCCTACATTACAACACAGAAACAGTTCAGAGATCCTAAGACTGAAGCTTCTCTTAGGGCATGAACAATTCCACCCCCATGTCCTGTAGATGCTTAACTAAAATACAAGTTAATGCACGAAACTTTCAATCTGATTTAGAAATTAACACATTTTTTTTCTCTGACTCTTGGGACTTCATACTTGGTGGTAACACATAAGTTAGCTCAATGGAGAATGTAATATGATGCTAGTTCTCTCTTTTAAATACAGGGAAAACTGAGAGAGATTAATGAAATATTTTGTTTAATATCACACAGGTGTAGAATTTGAATACAAGCAGATTTAGAATTTGAATATGTGTATCCTGGGTCTATAACTGTACTCATAATCACTAAAGATGATATGCTGTATAGTTTAAAATGCTTCAAGAAAACAGAATATGCCCTTAGCATCCTTACAATATTCTCTAAGGGGGTATGACATATTTTTCTTCCTATTTCTCATACAATTATATTATTCAAAATATAAAATGATTTGATAAAGAACAGACATGGGTTAAAAATATATATAACTTTGCTCCGGGTACAGAAAAGCCCTAAGAGTTTCCAAATTGATGGAATTTTTAACAAACAGTTTCTAATCAGCATCCTGCTGAACGCTCACTCTGAAGCTGGCTTGCCACACTCGCACACAGATTCAGCCAGGAGAAAGACAATGAGCCCAGATCATTTTGGACTGTCGAGAGCTCACGTTTTGAGCTGGAGGAAGATTAGCATAGGGTTGGCAACTGGCATTTGCAGTCTCTCGTGGCATTCAACCAAGGGTGCCATATGACAGACAGCACACACAGTGGGTCTTTCCATCATTTTGACTCAAACTCTAAAATATTGCCAAGTGATTTTTATGGTCCACAGCTGTACCAAAGGAGGATGGGAAATATCATGGGAAAATTTTAGTACTTTAATATAATAAATAAGAAATTGTTGCATGGCGGTCTCCTAATAATACTGCTTACCTTTATAAATGTCATGGAGGAGTAAGCCTGAACGGAAATTCAGGCTCAACATAAACTATAGGTAAACTTCATCTCGCTGATCCACATAGATATTTCCAAGCTGTCACAGTATCACTAGCAAGCTGAAGGACAGCAGTGCTTGCCGTTTAATGACAAGTGAGAACTAAGTGCCAAGACGATGGAAAGCATCTCAGGGGATAGATGGGAATAAACTGATGATCATTCCCCAACAAGTATGGAAATGCCCCAATCTTTGAACAATTTCCACGGCTATCTTAATAACAGGCTTGTAGAATTAAACACTGCATTCCGCGTATTGCAATCATCACCCATCTACTTATATACTTGATCGCTTATTACCTCAGTCTATCACTAAAGGGATATTATTGACAACTGAGACTTGCATTTGTTTTCTTAATCATTGAATCAATAGTTTTCAGGATAGCGCGGAGTACACAGGGCATGTTTACTTAACATTTCATCAATGGGAGAACAGAGAGGCTATGCCACATGCTGAACTAGGAAACACATCCTTACCTCCTGACAACTCAGGTAAACCTTCTTTGCTACTGAACCACAAGATGGACCAGTATTCAATATGTCCTTGTAAGTAAACATTCCAAAGAAGCAGATCCTTCCTTGGCATCCAGGCTTTCTCTGATATCTTTCTCTGGCAGTTACGAGACCTGGTGGGCAACGGCTGTCTCCCAGCTAACGGACACAGGAATGGATGGTTTGTTCACATTAATGGCTAGAGTGCTGATGGCACGGCAGACGGAACCCACTATGTTTTATAGATTTCAGGGCTAAGTCAGTTGGGTTATTTCTAAAAGGTACCTTATTGCTTACATGACAATAATCCGCTGAACACCAAGGTCTTCTCTATTTGTGCAAGCCTTTCTGCCATCAGAAGGATGGGTTTAACAAACTGTGGCCTGCAGAGAGCAGCAGCTGTACTGAATACATTTTTCCTAAACACTCTTTTAACATTTTTATTAAACAATTTAATTTTCTAAAAGCATACTAAAGCCCCTGTCACACAGCAGGGTGTCAAATCCCTACTCTTCTCAATATGCAACTTCTTGAAAATTTATTTTTATGGTGCTCAGTAGAGAAAAAACAAAACACAACAAGAACAATTAAAAAGTACAGAGTTCAGTTTGGTTCGAATTTCTTTATTTCTATCTGAAAGTGAGACCAACAGAAGCAAAATGCGGTTGATCACCACGGCAGAGGGGGGCCCTAGGCCCTAGACTATCAGGATGCTGAGGGTTAGTCTTCCTGTTAGGACAATGCCACCTTTTATGTATATAGCATATTTTTATTTCTGTAAGAACCTCTAATTTTATATACATTAAATAGTAATTGGTGAATGCAAGTCAAATCGTAAGCAATTAACAAATATACAGTGGTCAAACATGAGGACAACTAGGGGCTTTGAGGATGGCTACAGGCTTTCCCCCCTTGCTGGTTCTATGTGAAAACTAAAATAATAGATAGTGAGAATGTAGTCAATTACTGATACTGGGAAAAAGAAATAATTAGATCTCAAGGTTTGGTTTTTTTTTTTTAAATGAAGGTTGTAAAGCCCACACTGTAAATCCCTCACCTCTCAATTTTCACACTTTCAAGCAATTGTTTCTAATGCCAGTTGTTTGAAGAGACTCATTAAGTAGCTTGTCTTGAGGAATTCTCATACCATATTCATCTCTTCTTATTGCATATAGCATGAGCACAAATGAATTTGGATACTGGATGTTGCCTGCCATGCCTACTCACAGGTAATGCTTACCACACTGTGGAGACTGTGAGTATAGGTTAATCCTGACTGATTCCTTGTTGGGATTTAGAATCACTCAGGGGACACAGCTCTAAGGGTGTTTGTTAGAGGATATTTCTGTGAAGGAAACCTGATGTTGATCGTATAATCTCATGGGCTCAGGTACCAGACTGAATGAAAAAGATGTTTTTGGGCCCAAGTATTAGTCTGTCTGCCTCTTGACTGCAGACAGCTATTGCAGGGAATCTCTGTCTCCTGATGCTACACATTCCCCACCACATTGGAACATATTGTCAAACTATGAGTCAAAATAGACCTTTTCTTTCTTAATCTTATTTTTTTTTTCAGGTGTGTCACGGTAGTGAAAAAAACAAAAAACCTAACATTCTTTGTTCACTAATAATTCATATAAACACCTGAAAAAATGTTTGGACATATCAGTCTCTCAGAATGTACTGAAAATTTAAGAGTTCTCAAGTTAATAATGTAATTTCAGTTGAAGGCTTTTAAAAACAGAAATACATCAAACCCTAAAATAATAGATGGGAATTAATAATGAAAATTGGGGCCAAAATTAGTGGAATAAAAAACAAACAAAAATGCAGTTAATCAGTCTAATGAGTTAGTTCTTTGAAAAGATAAGCAATACTGAAAAACCTATAGTCAAATTATCCAAAAGAGAAAGAAAACCTAAAATAATAAAATTAGAAGTAAAAAGGGAAACATTACAACTGATACCAACAAAATTCAGAAAATCATAAGGACATGTTTTGAAAACCTTTATTTCATGAAACTGGAATATTTAAAATAAACAGATAAATATATAAGTTATTAAAGGCATCATCCAAAATCACACATCATACTAAAATGAAACCAATATAATATAAATAACTTAAACAGATCCATAACCAGGAAAAATAAAAACAAAAACAAACAAAAAACAATGACCAGATAGAGTTGTTTCAGAATTCCACCATAACTTCAAGGGAAAAAAATGAAGATTTATACTACTCAATTTCATCCATAAAGTTGAAGAGATGAAGTTCTCAAACTCTTTTTTTTGAAGTATTATCTTTATTTCAAAACCAGATAAGACAAAACAAATAGAATGAAAATTTCAGATGGATATCCTTGATAAGCAGGGAGGGAAACATTCTCAAAATCATGCTAGAAAACTGAATGAAACTCTTGTCAGAGAGATCATTCATCACAACTGAACTAGTTTTATTCCAGAAGTGCAGGTATGATCGAAAGTATGTAGCTCAATATATGTTATCCATTCATCAATGGAATCGAAGACAGTAATCACATGACCACTTCATCAGAGGCAGGAAAAGCCATACTTCAACCTAATAATCAATTCTGCAAATGGCACGCTTATCTCCAATACCATGATAAATGGAGACAAACTCAGAGTTCCTACCAAGTGCAGGAACAAGAAAATGCTCTGTCTATTCAATACCTTTTCTGAGGTCTTAGAGTAACAGGATAAGTTAAGGAAATAACAGGGGTACAGTTAGGAAATGAATAAAGGTTTCTCTATTTGATATGCAACTGCCTTCCTCTTTTTTTTTTTTTTTGAGAAACCCTAATGACTCAATTTAAAAAAAAATCTCAGAGCTGGTAATTCCTGAAAAGTAATAAGAAACAACAAAAAGTAATAATGCAAACATTAACACCCAACTCAGGAGCCTTTCTATATACAAAGACAGGCTGAAGAAGAAACCAGGAAAATCATCCCAGGCACAGTAGGCACTGAACAAATACTCAGAAATCCATCCAACCAAAGGAAGGAAATAACTTACCCTGTAAATTGTAAGACACTGAAGAAAGAAATCAAAGAAAAACACAAAAAAACAAACAAAAAACAAACAAACAAAAAACCCAGAAGATGGAAAGCACCTGACTAAAGCACCCATGCTAAAGGATTAGAAGGATCAATATCCTGACAATGACCGTCACAATATATCCTTTTTACATTGGAATATAACTCAGAAGGTCTTGGTGTAGATTATAATCAGTATTCGAAAAATAATCAGAATGCATGGTTCTTAACGTTATGTATGTACGTTATGTATGTATGTATGTATGTATGTATGTATGTTAACGATAATAATAATGGTAACATTGATAATAATCTATTATAAAATGGGTTTATTTTTAATCATCACACTTTCATATCTTTTAGTATTCTGTCGTATTTTCAGACTTAAATTTGCTCTGGAATTCACTTGCTGGCAAATACGTTCATTGAAGAATTGATGACCTGGACTAATTCAAATCAAATAAAATCAAGCTGATTGCACAAAGGTCTATGGAATATTATTTGTTACATTCACTTAAATGTAAAAAAGACTACTCAAATATGGAAACTTTGTGTGCTGACTTAAGTTTAATTGTGAACTTCTCAGGATTTAGAAAATTACCCAGAAGATGCACTTTGTTCTGTTTCTTATGGTGGTTATACAATTACACGGGGATGGGAAAACTCAAGATGGTGGGCAGCATCATTCCAATCACTTCACTTGGTTCTCATATTTTTGGTTGTGAGCCTAGCCTTTAATGGCTGAACCATCTCTCCAGCCCCAGGTTGATGATTCTCAATACATGAACCGATTATTTTCTATGGGCCAATGAATGTGCACGTTGTGGAAATAAAACTGGTTCAAAACAAGCAGATCCCATCCTCTAAGCATCCGGGCTGTGGTAGGGAGGGCAATTTCTGCGTGGGTAGGGCAGCTGCTATGCAAAAGCTTGCTGTCAAGTTATGCTGGGGGATTTTATTGCATCTACTGTAGCAAAAGAGATGAGTCTCCTTCATCCTTATAAAAAGTAGCTCCCAAATGGTAGTAATAAATTGAATAGGCTGAATGAATATTTCTGAGGCCTAATAATACAAACTTTATTTTTATAGTTTAAACATGTTTTACTTGAGCTAATTGGGCTAATGACTAAAGCTACAACAAAAGATAAAATATAATTGGAGCCTGAGCAGAAATCTACAAAGAACAATCACCAACTTTGATGAAACATTTCCCCAATCTTAATGGCTTAGACTTAATTAAATGCTCATTATTAGAGCTATCAGAAAGAAAAAAAAAACCCAATGAAACACAGTGTAAAAGTCTTGGCATACTTTTTCTCCATTTGCTTGCCTTAAGAAAAAAGTAAAGGCTCTTATTTTTCAAGACTTTTGCTTTTCTTCTCTAAAATGCAATTATACTGTCAATGGGATTCATAGAGTACTGAACATGTGCCAAAATAGACCGTTTGGATAAGCATTTAATCATTCCAAAATATGACGTGTGTCATCAGCACTTAGGGAAGGAGGAAAGACAACCTTGATAAGTCTTTATAGTTGCACAAATCCAGGATCTCACTAGTGTGTGGCAGGTGGTTGGTACCCGTGACCTCATCTGGATGTCCTTACCTAAGTGAGACAAATCTGTGCAAAGGCAGTCAAATAGCATTTTTTTGTCTCTTTTTGTTTGTTTTGTTTTATTTTGTTATGATTCGATACTATTTCACTGTATCCCAAATCAGTAGTGTCAGGGGACTTGAACTTCATTCTGTCCGTCCTGGACTAACAAAAGATACTTGAATACAAGCAAGAATTCACCTGGGGCAGCTGGAGAAATGGCCACAGAAAACAAAGAAAAGCAATTTTCTTTTCCCAAGCTTGGTGCCCATCCCAGGACCCCTAGCATGCTGGGTAAATGACAATGAGCTATACTTACAACCCCTCAAAAACTTCTTGTTAAATTCCTCATTTTTGGATTTTTCACAGTTGTAAAGCTTAGGAAAAATAATCCTTATGAAATTTTCTTCTTAATAAAATAGTATTAAATATTTAGCAGCATGAAAGATTTGTCCTTGGGCATAAGTGAGACAACAAAAATTCTGGAAGGAAAAAAAAAGGGAAAAATTCCGATATCCATCTTTTTTTTTAATCTTGATAATTTAAAAAAAATCATTTTTGCCTTCGAGACAATTATCTGGAAATTGTCACTGTAATTTTGTTTCGGTTTTAGCAAAATTGGCGTTTTGTAACTCAATTCAGTATCTAATTGCTTCTACAGAGGCCGAAAGAACTTAGTTTCTGTTAGTTTTGTCTCATATGTATGTCACCTGTTCTTGTCAGGGAGGTCACAGGCCACAGACTGTGCCCAGGAAGGGTTGTGTGCTTACTTCCCTCCCTCGCAGCTGGCTTAGTATGTGATGATCTTGGTTTAATTAATAAGAATTAATTCATTAACAATTCATTACATCTCTTCTAGACGACCCTTTTTTCCCCCTGAATATGGGGGATAATTTTATAATGATCGTCTTTATGTGTCCTTTATCTTCCTCTTCATTCATCTTTCTGTTCCTCAATTCAGCTGCTAGCTAGTACATTCATTCACCATGACTCTTTATACTCACAAACTATCTACCTTACCACCCCACATTCTCCCTCTTACCTGTCCATATTTATATCTACTTATGTGACCCTTCATTCATCCCTGTCTAAATAAATAAATAAAGCTAGTAAAAACATTTCTTTGCTTATTAAATGGACAGGTTTTACGTTATTAAAGCTATCTCAAGTTGGACATAGTAGGTGCACCACTGTAGTCGCAGTTCTTGGGATGAAGATGGAGAATTGGTAGCTCGGAGTAGTGCCCTGGTTATATGAGAGCCCGTTTTCAAAAACAACAACAAAATCTCCATCTCAACAAAACCGATTTCAAAAATGTGTACGGAGTAGTCGAGTGAAGAACTGCCTTGAAGACATTTCCTGGCAAGGAAACAAACCCCAGGGAGAGCTGAGATGGAGAATAGAGACCCGGTTCCCCGTGTCTGATGTTCTAAGAACTCAGAGTTTGAGAGGGAGCTCCTGGACAGCCTTGAAAGCTACGTGGAGACTGGAAGCATTTGTGTAAGAACCGCCGGGCCGTGGAAGAATGAGCAGCAGTACAAAGCGGTCCAATTTGAAATTTAAACTGAAGGCAGTTTCAGTCACAGTGTGGCAGACACTCCAGGTCTCTGTAAGTACTTGGAGAGATGGGAGGGACTCTGAGCTCACAGAAGAGGAGAGAGTAGAAAGACATTTTAAGGAAAGGTTCTAATTTTTTTGTGGTTGTAAATGAATGTGCACTGTGCTGGCTGCATCTCACGGATCTTGCTTCGGGCTTCTGAGCGCCAGAATAAGTAAACTCATCTGCTTCGCTCCTTCCAGCTTCCCCATTATGGAAACAGTGGGGAGGAGTGGGGAGAGATGTGTATTTGACAGCCAATTGTATTTCTAATCTCTAGAGCTGGCAAATAGGAGCCTATTTGGGGATATATCGCTCTTGCCAGTGGCATCTGGCAATTAATGCTGAAATGTAGCTTCCAGCTTGCAAAGAACTGAGGGTTTCTCTTGCACAGATTTTTTTTTAAAGAGAATTGGCATTCACTCCCAGTTTTCTACTACACTATACTAAGATCAACCATGTATAAATGCAGAGAGAAATAATGTGCACTAAGATTAATCCTATCCAAACTAACCTTTCACCCAAATTCAGAAAAACTTTAGTAAGTAGTAAAGTTAAAGATGCTACCCTGAGTCTATAAGAGTGAAACAAAAACGAATAAAACAGCCCTCGACCAACCGATGCACGCTTTCTGTCTCAATTCCAGGCCTCAGCTTTTGCCAAATGGCACTCAGGCCAATACATTCTTGAAAAGTGGACATTACCCACTCCCATGTCCTTTGATGCCCATAGACCATGCTACCTCATCTTTTCCAAAGGTTGCTTCCCCTGTTCTCGTACCTGAATAAGGACTGCCCAACCTAAGTGAAGTTCACACTTGTTTTTCTTCAAAATATTATGGAAAGTTTCCAAGCTGAACACTACCTCCCTGACTGACATCCCCAGAGTGATAGCAGGTTTTCCTCCTGTCCCCCCAGCAACTCCTTGTCCTGCCACTTTGCTGTGGCAAAATAAATTATAGGTCAGTATTAGATTGACTTCATTAAATAATGCAACCAAGAGAAGAGACTAGCTTTCCAAATGGCCATGGCGGGATGCATCATGAGACAATGAGCTTAAAGGAGAGAGACACACAGAATGTAATGCATTTTTTCCCCACGAGAACCAGCATTGATGGAGAAGATGAAGCATGGGATCAAACAGAGAGGAAATGGAGTGAATAGTTACTGAACATTTGAACTTCTGGTCATTGCACAGAAGTATAAATTTCCCAAAATCACCCATCTGGGGGGCATTATCAGATATGATTTCTGAACTTTCATTACACATTTCACATTCAAAGCACTTTTTCTTGTACCTAAGTTCATAGATAAAGCCTCACTATATAACTCTACTCAACACTAGCATAAAACCTAATTCAGTGATCCACGAGTCGTCACTGCATAGGAGGTGAGGACTGACTGGGATATGTTTCTGCTATTCTGTCTCTGTCTCTGTCTCTGTCTCTGTCTCTGTCTCTGTCTCTGTCTCTGTCTCTCTCTCTCTCTCAGCTCTTACCTTATTCTGAAACCACTAGATACCTATAAATAAAATTAATCTTAACAATTAACTCATACTTGATACAGTGATTAAATCTCTGTGGTTCACTTTCCTAAACCTCTTAAACATCTGTAAGAAAACACAGGGAGGGGCCTCCGTGTGTTTGGCTCAGAAAAAGCTTCCCAGGGAACAAAAGCAGCGATAAAAATTTTAAAAAAAAAAAAAGCATTAAGAAAGACTTGGCTTCATAAAAATAAAACATTTTTCAACTTTGAAAATCACATTTCAGACAAAGGAAAAACGAGAAAGACACACGGGAAAAACATCTGGACGACATGTGTCTGGAACGTGTAGGAACAAGCTGGTGGGCTAGATATGTTTAAGGAGACAAAGCATTTCATTGTATTGCCACAAAGTTGATTTGCAAAGGTGAGGATATGAGAATCGCTTACTTTCATCAATCTTACTAAAATACAATTATAACATATGCTCATCACTATGAACACAAAACAAAGGCAAAATGTAAACCAAATCACTAAGCCAAGCTATCAGTACAGTGCAATCTATTACATGTAGACGTTTACTCAGTTAAGCTTATGTTAATACATATGTGCCTGAACATCTTCTATATATATACATCTCTCTCTCTCTATATATATATATATATATATATTTGAATTTTCTAAATTTTCTTTTCGACAATGAGGGACGCAGCCTGTGTGGCAAGTTATTAGAACACGGAGTAGAGACAATAGCTCTCCGAGAACAGGAAACTATTATGGTCTCCACTCCTCTGCAACAGAGGTTGTGCTGCTAAAGTGCCATATGAGATGA
This sequence comes from Cricetomys ansorgei, assembly GCA_026225945.1. Taxonomy (NCBI): domain Eukaryota; kingdom Metazoa; phylum Chordata; class Mammalia; order Rodentia; family Nesomyidae; genus Cricetomys; species Cricetomys ansorgei. The sequence goes on from JAMJFZ010001434.1 coordinate 54,339, forward strand.
CTTCCCTAGACATGACACGTGTTCAGCCTAATGCCTGAAACTCTGAAGGCTCTTGGGAAACATTCGAGGAATAAAACGATTTCTTATTGACGCATTTGATCAATTCACATTTGTTAAAATAGCTTCGTGTTTCGCACTTAGTTTGTGATTTAGATGTTTTTCTTTGAGCAGAGTCTAGGTTCTGGAACATCTAAACAAACAACTGTGTAAAGCATTTAAAATTGTCCACGAGAAAACTGTCAGGTTTTTTGAAAATAATAATTCACATTTTAAAATAATTAACTCCAACCACGGGTATTAAAGGAAGCTTGCACACACACATACACACACACACACACACACACACACACATACACACACACACAGATAGATAGAGAGAGAGAGAGAGAGAGAGAGAGAGAGAGAGAGAGAGAGAGAGAGAGGGAGAAACATTACACTGGCATCCAGCAACAATGTGTCAGAGCATCTCCACAAATAGATTTTGAAAGGAAATTAGCTTTGTATATTTCCCTGATGCAGTGAGAGGGTTCATATGAACTCTACTATATTCTATGGATTAGATGTTTTTTCTTCCCATCAAAACACAAGAGTAATTGTCGGTTTTATTCTCCTCATGCCTAACAATGCAAGAAAAAAGGGGAATATGTCTCTATTTATATCTGTAATTGTTAAATAAAGCAAACAAACAAAAAACTGAGAGAAGTAAGGAAGGCAGCTTGCGTTACTGAATGGCTGCTAAGTTCGCTTAGTATTTCTGTAGTATGAAAAATCAAAAGAATCAAAGAAGAATACACAATTCCCTCAACAGGAGAAAAATCCTAAGTTCCAGAACAATAGATTGCTGATGTTATGAAAAAAATAAAGTAAAAGTTCTAGTGTTTTTGAGAAATAAACTCTAATGCTTACTATGCTCTGAGAACAAGCTAGACAGGGGAATGAGTTGATAACGTACATGAACTTAGTCATTATATTCTCAAAATAGCTGTTTGATGGAAAAACTATCATTACTATCATTTTGTAGATGAAAAAAAAAGTTCACCCACGTTCAAATCATACTATAACTAACACGGAATGACACACAGGGTGTTGATCAAGAGTCTCCACTTCTAAATGTTGAGTTATCTTAGCTCCTTTATAGGTCAATGATGAAGAAAGTGGCTCAACTCAAAGAGAAACACAAGCTTGGAGACTACCTAAAGCAAGGAAGAATGTCCCCTGATACCCTCGACGTGATGATTATTCTTGATTGTCAACTTGAGTACACCTTGAATTCACTAAAGCCCAAGCAGATGGGCACATCTGTGAAAGATTTTTCTTAATTAAATCATTTGAGATGGGAAGACACACCTAATTAAAATCAAAGATCAAAATCTTTAAAATATCTTTAATTATTTCAAATGAAGATTAAAATCTGGGCCACACTTTCTGGTATTGGGAAGAAGGAAGCTTACCCTCTCTTGGCCTGCTTGCCTTCACTCTCACTGGCAAGTTCACTTCTTCATTGGTATCAGAACCTACTTCTCCAAGATTCCAAAGAATATTGAAGACCAGCTAAGACATTCAGCCTTGTGACTAAACAACTACTGGATTCTTGTATTTTCTATTGGTAGACAGCCATTGTAGGACTATGGACATAGCCTATAAGACACTCTAATAAATCCCAATATACATATATGATATATATATATATATCATATATATATTCTATTCCTCTAGAGAACATTTACTAATATACCCTATTACTCAGGTTATTTATTTTCTTTCTTTCAAAGTATTTGGTTTCAATGAGAAAAAAAATTTATACTCCATTGAATAGCAATAGAATTTTCATCCCATTAAATTTCTTATTAGGAAGAAATATGGAAACATTAGATTATGAGGTTTTTTAAAAATTCCATTTCATGGCTACAATGCTCTTATACTATCCGTTGCCTTTTCTCTCTCCCTCTGCCTCATGCAAATCCTAATTTCAGAATTTTGAGTTCCCCTGATCAGTCACAGCTCTTACCTTTGTGTTGTATACGCTGAAGATTCTCTCTTCTGGGTATGTTTAATATATGATGAGTTATTGTGAAATACAATGACCATAGTATGCTGTGAGTGCTAGAATTTATTCTCCCTTCTTCAACACAGCAACTCCCTTTCCTCGGACAGATGCAGAAGCGGGTTGTCGGGCATATGAAGTTTTGACTCAGAAGTTTTTATCAATTTGTTTTCATTTCATTTCTGTTTCTTTTATCTTATCATGCAGTTTCATAAGGCCATTTTCATGCAAATATAGACAGAATGTAGTTGAAGCATATTTCTCTGCACCCTGCCACCCTTCCCTCACTCCCTGCTTCCCACTTCCATAGTTCATGTTCCCCTCGAGACAGTTTTGCCTCAAATAATTTCAGATTTTTGAGGAAGGTCAATATTAGTTCCCACACTGACTATACCAACTTATACACCATCACCACAGAGAAAGTTGCCCTTTCTCTATGTCTTCCCACTATATTATATATTTTTATCTCTTAACAACCAATATAACAAGATGACTGGGCAGAAATTTCTCAAGGGCATCATCTTGATTTATGTAAGGGCAGATAACCCACCGCACCTCTATAAAAATGCATAGTTGTTACATATCAATTATAAACCACATATTAGAGGCTAGGGAGGTGACTTAGAGGATAAAGTGTTTGCTGCGTCAGTGTGAGGACCAGGTAGCAGAACCAGCAAGCCTACATGAGAGCTGGGTGAGCATGGCGATCAGCTGTCACCACAGCATTAGAGAGCCCAGTCAGTAAAAGTGCAGAGCAATGAACGAGATACTTGATGACACTTTCAGGGTTCTACACATGTGCACGTGCTCGCATGCAGACATGCACAAACAATACAAAGGAATGACAGAAATAAAATAAAAACTGTGATAGTAGGCACGGCTTGGTAATTACTAAGGAAAGAAAGAAACCGGGAGCAATGAGACTGCTGATGAATGTTAAGAACCTGTGTGGGACCAAGGTGCTGCTGGCATAGTCTTCATGGCCTTATACGATATAACAAGCCCGGAACTATATCATAGGAAAGGCAAACAAGAGAAGGAGGTTCACCACCACATCCATAAGCCAGTAGATGCTTGGTCCTTTTCCCATAAAAATAAACAAACAAAAGGGTAGCATCGCATGCAGTATCAATTGCCTTTCCTCCATAGACTTTTTTTATATATAGATTTATATATTTTTTATATATGGATTTATATATGGATTTTTTATATATGGATTTATATATGGATTCAGTGTCTCTCTTGATTATGTTTCAAAATTTCTCGCTAACCTCTGTCCTGACTTTCTGCAATGCATTTTAACACTTCCTACCACTGCTCACTAATGATCCAGCTTCACACCACCATCCTCTGGCTTAGATTTCTTTCTCACCATAGATGGCACTCTTGCTTTGTTCTTGGTTCCTTCTTTATTGTTATTTATTCTATTTCTTCTCCATAAATACCGACAAACACCTCTGCAAGATCGGTTCAACGTCTTCAAGGTCTAATCCAAGCTGACCTGTGTGTGAAGCTAATCCTGAGACATTAGTAAAATCCCTGAATACTGACTCCTTTTTTCTGATCCTTCTCACCACAAGTAGTAGATGAGGGGTTTCCAAACCATTTAATTATGTCTTGTTAAAATTGTTCATTAACCTGAAGACCTGGTGATATGTTTTATATCTTTGTTTTCACTATGCCCACTAAAATGTACCAACTGTACTAGGAGACAAAAATAAATTGTAATTATAAATAGAAGTACAGTCATGCAACTATAACAGAAAAACATTTCATTCAAGGAGAGACGATACACAAGAGAAGATAGTTCTAAGATTGACTTGATTTGGAAGCTTCCTGCCACCTAGTGACATCATAGCTCACTTAATGTCAGCATAACACATAGCTGCATGCTTGTGATGATCTGGTGGGAACACATTAGGCTGCCAGCAGGATAAACCTGAGGCTGTGTCAGTGGAAGGAATTGGTGATACTCCACAATAATAACACCTCGGTATGCTGCTGCTTCATGGCGTGGTGCATTTTAAGTCTGTTTTTCTATACTGTACCTAAAAAATGTTTAGTATAAACTGTAGAGTGTGTTACATTGACACCAGCCCTGTGTATCTCAAGTTTGTGTAGGGATCTGCCTTCTCTCAATGACTGAATCACACAAAAGTACATTTCTGTGAAGTGTCCCCATGCAACCCTGTGACACTGGCCTTTTCAGAAACACACACACAAAGAAGCAATATCACTAGCTTAAGGAACTGTTAAAATGAAATGCAGGTAACTCAGTTTCAAATAGTGGTTTTTTTTTTTTTAACTCTGTCAATGTTTAAAGAATTCTAAAAGTGAGAAAAATTAAAAAGAAAACCAAATACTGTCAGAATAGACGAACTAAATGGTGAGGGGTCCTTTAATTTAAAGTGAGTGCCATAGACTTTGAGAAAGATCTCCGATTTCGGGCTTTTCGGAATACAGAATGCTAAGTCATCTCCACAACTGCTAGATTATTTCCTTAACATAGAAGATGTGTGAACATTCAATAATGCAACTTCGTTTAGTTTGCCTAAAGCTGAGTACTGTTATTGAATCACACAAAATCAAACCAGCAATCTACGAGAATGCTTAATGCCTATTGATGTCTGGCAGTCAAAGAATCTGAAATCCAGGCAGCATGCAATTACAAGGGTTGCCATTGGTACAATAATGAGTGATTACTATTCTCCACAATACATTTAATTTAAACAATTTTGATACAGGAAGAAATGGGAGGTGCTGTAATATGGAGTTGATAGTTTCTGCTCTACAAGAAAACAAATTCACAGGACTACTTTCAATTATATTATTTTAGTAGACTTTAGAGATTTTATGAAATAATTTACTAGTCACATCTCTATAAAAATTGTCCAAAATAGAATAATGTATGATATTGAATTATTATAGCAAAGGCCTGATGACATGTCAAGTATTAGAAAAAATAAAAAGGTCGATTAATCTCACAAACGATTGACTTAAAGCCAGCAGAAAAGGAAACAAAGAGAATATAAGTTCTCAAATGTGTTTCCATAAGAATTGCAGCTGCAATTGTGTTAAAGAAACTACATTTAATCCCAGCACCCAGGTCGCAGAGGCAGACTGATCTCTGTGAGTTCGAGGTCAGCCTGGTCACTGGTCTACAGAGTGAGTTTCAGGGCAGCCAGAGTTACAACAGAGAAACCCTATCTCGAAAAGTAAACAAAAAACAAAAACAAAAAAGAAAGAAAGAAACAGAAACTACATTTATGTTGGAATGCAATATATGGGAGAAGAAAAATTCTAATGAAAAAAAAAGAAACTACATTTGCTGGGCTAGGGAAGATAGCGATGTCAGTAAAGTAGGTGGACCTGGGTTCAGATCCCTAGAATGGATACAAAATCTCAGGGTAGCAGTGGGTCAATGGAGCCAGCACTGAGCAGGCAGAGGTGAATCCCTGAAGCTCATTGGCTGACCAGCCTCGCTGTACCACAGATCTCAGTTTAGCGAGAGACCTTGTATGAAAAATAAAGGTGTTAATTCTAGGAGGGAGTGGGTTAGTGCAGAAGGAGAAGGGGGAGGGGAGGGGATGAGGGACCACTAACAGTAAGGTTGTTGGTTAATGCCTCAAAGAATTGTATTACCTCATATTTCCTTGGCCACTTAGGCTGGCAATGCCCCCCACAAGAACTATGTGCTTACATAAACCCCAGTACCAGGCACAACAAACCTCCTTTAGAATAACTGGTTAGGGTAGTCAAGTGACACTCAAGACAATATAGACTTTGATGTAGTCCTTAGTTGCTGCTCATAGATTGAGGTTAAACCCCACATTGCTATACACAATTAGGATGGTGGACTCAGATGATTCAACCTGGATTTATCTCGAAAGCTTCCTTCCTGTGACATGGCCTCCATGGTAAAGAAAATACCATGCAAGCTTCCAAGGATGGGAAGTAATTAATAGTCCTACCCAGCTGCAATAACTGTGAACCACAATAATGATCAGCATGGAAAGATGTCCATGGAGGTTTAACAAATGTCATGCCTACGTTGGTGATAACCAGCAGCTGTCTAGTTAGATGTAAGTCACACCCAACGGGGGTGAAATCATGCCTGGCACCAGAAACTTAGCTAACTTCCCTGGGTTAGTGAGGCCGTGGGTTTTAGAAAAGAATCTACTACTGTCGCATTGCTAGAACAGAATAATGACTTTACTACATTCTAAATGCTATCCTTACAACCACAGGTAAGTGTAGCGAGCACTGTTCGTTGAAGAAGCTTCTGTTTACAGCAAATGAAGACCATTACAGAAAACCACAATTGGACACAACACAGAGATCAACAAAACACGGGGAACCCAGCCACAATGGATACATATACATACAGCTCCTGTATCTAAGGTTTGAGAACCATCATCAAAGAGGAGGCAGAAATATGGAAAGAGCCAGAATATCAGGCAGTATTCTATGAAAGAGTCTCTCTTAGAAATGGTTGAATAAAAAAGACCGGAACAAAGGCGGTATCAATAGATGTGCTAATATTGTAGGATGATATCTTCATGGGATCCCATGCTCAGACAAAGAATTTCAGAAACTAATACCTGGTGGGAGAAGAATTATTTTCTCCCAGGAATGAGGCCCCCTTATAGGTAACCCAATGCTAGGTAGTCAGACTTGAAACCATATACACACAAACAACAAAGACGGACTCAGTAGATTGTGTTTTCTATATTTGTGCATACAAACACATGCAACGATGAAAATCTATGAAAAGAAAGCTATTTATATAAGATTAGGAGGACATGGAAGTGGTTAGAGAGGCTGGAGAGAAAACAAGAAAAGGGGAAATAGTGTCATTCTATTTTAGTGAAAGTCTATACATTTTTAAAATGTAAAGAAAACAACAAATTAAAAATTCAGAGTGACTGAGGAAGATGGCAACCTTGGACACCCACATACAAACACACCCATAGGCAAGGGTGCCCACATGCACCTCTGTGCCGTGTGCAAAAAAACTGAGAAGTACACACGCATGTGCACGCACAAAGTGATTACATGCGGTTTTGTTTATTACAGTCATTATTTTTGATCTGTTCATGCGATAACCTTATTAAGCAATAAAACAACATATATTTAATAATTTATTTCTGAAAGAAAAACTGTCTTTGTACACCGACATGTATAACTGCTGTAGGCATGAGCTGGGCTCTCTGGAAGTTTGTGGGGGTTTGTGTGTGCCACGTGTATACGTGTTCTAAGCTGTGTCTGTATGCAAACTGAGGCAGATGCACAGTTTTTCTTGCTTTCCAATGTACTTTCATAGATTAAATGGGAAGTATAGTATGGCATGTAATTTCATATACCCCAGACCCTGGGTGGAATGCATTTCTTAAATTAAATAAGCAAAGTCAAGTGAAAGTGGTAATTTGTATGAATCCTTCAGAGAGACAATTCACAGACGCTTGAAGAGATTATCAAATACTTTGTAATCTGCATTTTAATATTGACTGTCATTTCAGTTCCACGAATAACTTTGAGTGTTCGAATGTTATCTACGTTTTCCCTGATATAGAAAACCGATAGCCGACGTGCAACTCCACATAACCTCGGTTTCCAGGTACGTGACAGAGCTGAAAGGGAATGAGAGTTCCTCCTTCAGCTGTGCATGCTTTCATCCACATCATACTGAATGTACTGAACCAGCAGGGCATCCGTGCATATTCATTAGATGATGGAGATGCTTGATAGAATAACTTTCATACAGCGATTAGGGACCATTGTAGTCTGACTTGCAAATCCTTCTCT
>JAMJFZ010001435.1:0-28741 GCA_026225945.1 Cricetomys ansorgei
CCCAGTTGAAATTTTACTGCCTTGTCTCAAGCCGGTCGGAAGCTTAACCCTCGCGTCACAGGGGACTGGAGATGTTTTGGAAGGCATTTGCATGCCTGTGTCTCAGGGAAACACGGTCGGTGTGCCCGAAATAGTGGATTCCGTGATTGGAGAGTGCATGGCGTTCTCTCGTTTACAGGACAAAGTCAGAAATGAACACCACATCCTGAGGGGATCGTCGTGGGCTTGGAAAGATCATTGACATCTGTTCTTGGCAAAAGGGGTCATAAAATAAAATGGCCAAAGCGGCTGTTTACAAGTCCGAAGTGACCCTACAATATTTGATTCAGGACCCACAAAATACCGACTCTCCACAATCACTACGGTCTGATCACGATCTGCTGTCGAGCATGATTCAGTCAGCTGTGACTTGTTTCTACACAGTGGTTGTCAAACTTCCTGCGACTGCCACACTTGAAGACAATTCCTCGTGTTGTGAGAACCCCAACAATGAAATTATTCTGTTGCTAACTTGTAAGTGTTGTTTTGCAAAGCTACTTCTATCAAACGTATTGCAAATGTCTGACATGCAGCAGTTCTTAATCGAAACCTGGGACACAGTCGCTCAAGCCCCAACTGGCTTGAGCCCCTCAGCATGAGAATTGCTGGCCTATATGCACAGGCCCTTTTATAACCTTTGGTTTCCTTTAAGTGGTTGAGTGTTCAGAATCAAACCCAGGACTTTGTGAATACTTGAGAGGTACGACCCGAACCTTTTCTTCCTTTTTTCCTTTTCATTTCTTTTCCTTCTTTCTTTTCTATTGTTTCGTTTCTAAATTTCCGAGTCAGGATCGTTCCTGGTTCTCTGCTCATACATTCCATCCTTCCGACTCAGTCACCCTTGTGTTTCGGTACAGGCTGTGTCCCCAAGCATTGCAGACCTTCTTCCAAACAATGATGGGATCAGAAGGTGGAGATGTGCAGGCATCATATATGAGAATTTTTTTCTCCAAGAAAACCTGCAAGCGTTTATGATGTCTGAGTGACCTCGCAGGGGCCTGGATTCAGTCCTCAGCATCTAGATGGTAGCCGCTCTATGTGGCTACCTTGGCAGAAGTTCCAACATCCACATTGGTGACCCCTGCAGAGACCAGCTCCTGTAAGTTAAAAAGCTGACATTGACCCGTAATGGTGGAGGGCTCCTTGATCTTGCCCCGGGGAAAAAAGCAAAGAGTAGAGTCAGCCACAAGATCTTGTAAGCAGAAAGAACCAGGGAAAGGACCGGAAGGGGTTCCTGGAATTTTAGAGAGAGGACCCTGGGGCTCAGCAGGAGGATCAGGACGCACGGGTGAGGGTGCGCCTGAGCATAGTCAGAAGAAGGGAGGTTCTCATGGCGGCGAGAAGAGGCTCACCACGTGTCCGGAAGGGTCCTTGAATGAATTCTCTGAACCCTTCTGCCCCAGCCATGAGCAGTTACTGCTCATGGCTGGGGCAGAAGGGTTCAGAGGGCAACCATGAAGGCAACTCCCTGGAAGCTGCCTGCCTCCGCAGTGGCAGTCTGCTGCCACACGGTGGCGCACGTGTCCCACTTTAGTAGTAACTGCATCTGTCTCAAGCTGGTCTGGAGGCTGAACCCTAGCTTCACAGGGGACTGGAGATGTTTTTGAAGCCATTCACATGATTGTGTCTCATGGACACACAGTCGGTTTGCCCGAAATAGTGTATTCCATGGTGGGAACAACGCATGGCGCTTCTCGAGTTACAGGACAAAGTTCAGAAATGAACACCACATCCTGAGGGGATCAGCGTTGGGTTCGAAAGAACATTGACACCTGTTCATGGCAAAAGGGGTCATAAAGAGAAATGACCAAAGTGGCTGTTTACATGTCCGAAATGCCCCTACAATATTTGATTCAGCACCCCCAGTATAGCAAGTCTCCACAATCACTAAGGGCTGATCATGATCTGCTATGGAGCATGATTCACTCAGGTGTGACTTATTTCTACACAGTGGTTCTCAACCTTCCTAAGACCGCCACACTTGAATACACTTTCTCGTGTTGTGGGGACCCCGATAATGAAGTTCTTCTGTTGCTAATTAGCAACTTTTGTTTTGCGAAGCAACTTGTATGAATCTTAATGCAAATGTCTGACACGCAGCAGTTCTTAATCGAATCCTGGGACAATGTTCTTCACGCTCCACATTGGTTGTGCCCGCTGCATGAGAATTGCTGCCTCATATGCACAGGCCCTGTTAGAACCTTCTGTTTCTCTTAAGTGTTTGGGTGCTCAGGATCAAACCCAGGACTTTGTGAATCCTGGAGAGGTACGATCCAAACATTTCCTTTGCTTTCCTTTCGTTTCCTTTCCTTGTCTTTTCTATTCATTCCCTTTCAGTTTTTTGAGATAGGATCTATCTGAGCTCCCCTCACAGACAACCCATGCTTCTGCTTCAAGCACTGTTGCAGCTCGGTGACAGGCCCATGTCCACAAGCGTGGCAGAACGTTTCTACCAGCAATGAAGAAATCAGATGATGGAGATGTGCTGGCATCCAAAGGGAGAGTTGTTTTCTACAAAATCACCTCCAGAGCATTTATGATGCCTGCTTGCCCTAGCAGGGGCCTGGATTCAGTACTCAGTGTCTACATGCTAGCTCCTACATGTGGCTACCGTTCCAGTGGTTCGAACATCCAGTCTGCTGACCCTTGAAAGAAGCAGCTGGTGTAAGTGAAAAAGCTGACATTGACCCATAATGGAGGAGGGCTCCTTGATCTTGCCTACTGCAAAGATGCAAAGGGGAGCATCAGCCACAAGTTCCTGTGAGCAGAAAGAACCCGGGACAAAACAGGAAGGGGTTCGTGGAATTTAAGAACAGGGACCCAGTGGCTCAGCAGAAGGATCAGGAGTCACGGGTGGGAGTGCAAATGAGCAGGGTCTGAAGAAGGGAGGTTTTCAGGGCAGCGAGAAGAGGCTATCCATGTGTCCCGAAGGGTCCCTGAATGGATTCTCTGAACCCTTCTGCCCCAGCAATGAGCTTGTTTGCTCATTGCTGGGGCAGAAGGGTTCAGAGTCCAGGCGTGAAGGAGCCTCCGTGGAAGTTGCCTGCCTCCGCAGAGTTAGCCAGGAGCCAAATGTTGGCACTTGAGCCCCAGTTGAAAGTTACTGCCTTGGTCTCAAGCCGGTCTGGAAGCTTAACCCTCGCGTCACAGGGGACTGGAGATGTTTTGGAAGGCATTTGCATGCCTGTGTCTCAGGGAAACACGGTCGGTGTGCCCGAAATAGTGGATTCCGTGATTGGAACAGTGCATGGCGTTTCTCGATTTACAGGACAAAGTCAGAAATGAACACCACATCCTGAGGGGATCGTCGTGGGCTTGGAAAGATCATTGACATCTGTTCTTGGCAAAAGGGGTCATAAAATAAAATGGCCAAAGCGGCTGTTTACAAGTCCGAAGTGACCCTACAATATTTGATTCAGGACCCACAAAATACCGACTCTCCACAATCACTACGGTCTGATCACGATCTGCTGTCGAGCATGATTCAGTCAGCTGTGACTTGTTTCTACACAGTGGTTGTCAAACTTCCTGCGACTGCCACACTTGAAGACAATTCCTCGTGTTGTGAGAACCCCAACAATGAAATTATTCTGTTGCTAACTTGTAAGTGTTGTTTTGCAAAGCTACTTCTATCAAACGTATTGCAAATGTCTGACATGCAGCAGTTCTTAATCGAAACCTGGGACACAGTCGCTCAAGCCCCAACTGGCTTGAGCCCCTCAGCATGAGAATTGCTGGCCTATATGCACAGGCCCTTTTATAACCTTTGGTTTCCTTTAAGTGGTTGAGTGTTCAGAATCAAACCCAGGACTTTGTGAATACTTGAGAGGTACGACCCGAACCTTTTCTTCCTTTTTTCCTTTTCATTTCTTTTCCTTCTTTCTTTTCTATTGTTTCGTTTCTAAATTTCCGAGTCAGGATCGTTCCTGGTTCTCTGCTCATACATTCCATCCTTCCGACTCAGTCACCCTTGTGTTTCGGTACAGGCTGTGTCCCCAAGCATTGCAGACCTTCTTCCAAACAATGATGGGATCAGAAGGTGGAGATGTGCAGGCATCATATATGAGAATTTTTTTCTCCAAGAAAACCTGCAAGCGTTTATGATGTCTGAGTGACCTCGCAGGGGCCTGGATTCAGTCCTCAGCATCTAGATGGTAGCCGCTCTATGTGGCTACCTTGGCAGAAGTTCCAACATCCACATTGGTGACCCCTGCAGAGACCAGCTCCTGTAAGTTAAAAAGCTGACATTGACCCGTAATGGTGGAGGGCTCCTTGATCTTGCCCCGGGGAAAAAAGCAAAGAGTAGAGTCAGCCACAAGATCTTGTAAGCAGAAAGAACCAGGGAAAGGACCGGAAGGGGTTCCTGGAATTTTAGAGAGAGGACCCTGGGGCTCAGCAGGAGGATCAGGACGCACGGGTGAGGGTGCGCCTGAGCATAGTCAGAAGAAGGGAGGTTCTCATGGGCGGCGAGAAGAGGCTCACCACGTGTCCGGAAGGGTCCTTGAATGAATTCTCTGAACCCTTCTGCCCCAGCCATGAGCAGTTACTGCTCATGGCTGGGGCAGAAGGGTTCAGAGGGCAACCATGAAGGCAACTCCCTGGAAGCTGCCTGCCTCCGCAGTGGCAGTCTGCTGCCACACGGTGGCGCACGTGTCCCACTTGATAGTAACTGCATCTGTCTCAAGCTGGTCTGGAGGCTGAACCCTAGCTTCACAGGGGACTGGAGATGTTTTTGAAGCCATTCACATGATTGTGTCTCATGGACACACAGTCGGTTTGCCCGAAATAGTGTATTCCATGGTGGGAACAACGCATGGCGCTTCTCGAGTTACAGGACAAAGTTCAGAAATGAACACCACATCCTGAGGGGATCAGCGTTGGGTTCGAAAGAACATTGACACCTGTTCATGGCAAAAGGGGTCATAAAGAGAAATGACCAAAGTGGCTGTTTACATGTCCGAAATGCCCCTACAATATTTGATTCAGCACCCCCAGTATAGCAAGTCTCCACAATCACTAAGGGCTGATCATGATCTGCTATGGAGCATGATTCACTCAGGTGTGACTTATTTCTACACAGTGGTTCTCAACCTTCCTAAGACCGCCACACTTGAATACACTTTCTCGTGTTGTGGGGACCCCGATAATGAAGTTCTTCTGTTGCTAATTAGCAACTTTTGTTTTGCGAAGCAACTTGTATGAATCTTAATGCAAATGTCTGACACGCAGCAGTTCTTAATCGAATCCTGGGACAATGTTCTTCACGCTCCACATTGGTTGTGCCCGCTGCATGAGAATTGCTGCCTCATATGCACAGGCCCTGTTAGAACCTTCTGTTTCTCTTAAGTGTTTGGGTGCTCAGGATCAAACCCAGGACTTTGTGAATCCTGGAGAGGTACGATCCAAACATTTCCTTTGCTTTCCTTTCGTTTCCTTTCCTTGTCTTTTCTATTCATTCCCTTTCAGTTTTTTGAGATAGGATCTATCTGAGCTCCCCTCACAGACAACCCATGCTTCTGCTTCAAGCACTGTTGCAGCTCGGTGACAGGCCCATGTCCACAAGCGTGGCAGAACGTTTCTACCAGCAATGAAGAAATCAGATGATGGAGATGTGCTGGCATCCAAAGGGAGAGTTGTTTTCTACAAAATCACCTCCAGAGCATTTATGATGCCTGCTTGCCCTAGCAGGGGCCTGGATTCAGTACTCAGTGTCTACATGCTAGCTCCTACATGTGGCTACCGTTCCAGTGGTTCGAACATCCAGTCTGCTGACCCTTGAAAGAAGCAGCTGGTGTAAGTGAAAAAGCTGACATTGACCCATAATGGAGGAGGGCTCCTTGATCTTGCCTACTGCAAAGATGCAAAGGGGAGCATCAGCCACAAGTTCCTGTGAGCAGAAAGAACCCGGGACAAAACAGGAAGGGGTTCGTGGAATTTAAGAACAGGGACCCAGTGGCTCAGCAGAAGGATCAGGAGTCACGGGTGGGAGTGCAAATGAGCAGGGTCTGAAGAAGGGAGGTTTTCAGGGCAGCGAGAAGAGGCTATCCATGTGTCCCGAAGGGTCCCTGAATGGATTCTCTGAACCCTTCTGCCCCAGCAATGAGCTTGTTTGCTCATTGCTGGGGCAGAAGGGTTCAGAGTCCAGGCGTGAAGGAGCCTCCGTGGAAGTTGCCTGCCTCCGCAGAGTTAGCCAGGAGCCAAATGTTGGCACTTGAGCCCCAGTTGAAAGTTACTGCCTTGGTCTCAAGCCGGTCTGGAAGCTTAACCCTCGCGTCACAGGGGACTGGAGATGTTTTGGAAGGCATTTGCATGCCTGTGTCTCAGGGAAACACGGTCGGTGTGCCCGAAATAGTGGATTCCGTGATTGGAACAGTGCATGGCGTTTCTCGATTTACAGGACAAAGTCAGAAATGAACACCACATCCTGAGGGGATCGTCGTGGGCTTGGAAAGATCATTGACATCTGTTCTTGGCAAAAGGGGTCATAAAATAAAATGGCCAAAGCGGCTGTTTACAAGTCCGAAGTGACCCTACAATATTTGATTCAGGACCCACAAAATACCGACTCTCCACAATCACTACGGTCTGATCACGATCTGCTGTCGAGCATGATTCAGTCAGCTGTGACTTGTTTCTACACAGTGGTTGTCAAACTTCCTGCGACTGCCACACTTGAAGACAATTCCTCGTGTTGTGAGAACCCCAACAATGAAATTATTCTGTTGCTAACTTGTAAGTGTTGTTTTGCAAAGCTACTTCTATCAAACGTATTGCAAATGTCTGACATGCAGCAGTTCTTAATCGAAACCTGGGACACAGTCGCTCAAGCCCCAACTGGCTTGAGCCCCTCAGCATGAGAATTGCTGGCCTATATGCACAGGCCCTTTTATAACCTTTGGTTTCCTTTAAGTGGTTGAGTGTTCAGAATCAAACCCAGGACTTTGTGAATACTTGAGAGGTACGACCCGAACCTTTTCTTCCTTTTTTCCTTTTCATTTCTTTTCCTTCTTTCTTTTCTATTGTTTCGTTTCTAAATTTCCGAGTCAGGATCGTTCCTGGTTCTCTGCTCATACATTCCATCCTTCCGACTCAGTCACCCTTGTGTTTCGGTACAGGCTGTGTCCCCAAGCATTGCAGACCTTCTTCCAAACAATGATGGGATCAGAAGGTGGAGATGTGCAGGCATCATATATGAGAATTTTTTTCTCCAAGAAAACCTGCAAGCGTTTATGATGTCTGAGTGACCTCGCAGGGGCCTGGATTCAGTCCTCAGCATCTAGATGGTAGCCGCTCTATGTGGCTACCTTGCAGAAGTTCCAACATCCACATTGGTGACCCCTGCAGAGACCAGCTCCTGTAAGTTAAAAAGCTGACATTGACCCGTAATGGTGGAGGGCTCCTTGATCTTGCCCCGGGGAAAAAAGCAAAGAGTAGAGTCAGCCACAAGATCTTGTAAGCAGAAAGAACCAGGGAAAGGACCGGAAGGGGTTCCTGGAATTTTAGAGAGAGGACCCTGGGGCTCAGCAGGAGGATCAGGACGCACGGGTGAGGGTGCGCCTGAGCATAGTCAGAAGAAGGGAGGTTCTCATGGCGGCGAGAAGAGGCTCACCACGTGTCCGGAAGGGTCCTTGAATGAATTCTCTGAACCCTTCTGCCCCAGCCATGAGCAGTTACTGCTCATGGCTGGGGCAGAAGGGTTCAGAGGGCAACCATGAAGGCAACTCCCTGGAAGCTGCCTGCCTCCGCAGTGGCAGTCTGCTGCCACACGGTGGCGCACGTGTCCCACTTGATAGTAACTGCATCTGTCTCAAGCTGGTCTGGAGGCTGAACCCTAGCTTCACAGGGGACTGGAGATGTTTTTGAAGCCATTCACATGATTGTGTCTCATGGACACACAGTCGGTTTGCCCGAAATAGTGTATTCCATGGTGGGAACAACGCATGGCGCTTCTCGAGTTACAGGACAAAGTTCAGAAATGAACACCACATCCTGAGGGGATCAGCGTTGGGTTCGAAAGAACATTGACACCTGTTCATGGCAAAAGGGGTCATAAAGAGAAATGACCAAAGTGGCTGTTTACATGTCCGAAATGCCCCTACAATATTTGATTCAGCACCCCCAGTATAGCAAGTCTCCACAATCACTAAGGGCTGATCATGATCTGCTATGGAGCATGATTCACTCAGGTGTGACTTATTTCTACACAGTGGTTCTCAACCTTCCTAAGACCGCCACACTTGAATACACTTTCTCGTGTTGTGGGGACCCCGATAATGAAGTTCTTCTGTTGCTAATTAGCAACTTTTGTTTTGCGAAGCAACTTGTATGAATCTTAATGCAAATGTCTGACACGCAGCAGTTCTTAATCGAATCCTGGGACAATGTTCTTCACGCTCCACATTGGTTGTGCCCGCTGCATGAGAATTGCTGCCTCATATGCACAGGCCCTGTTAGAACCTTCTGTTTCTCTTAAGTGTTTGGGTGCTCAGGATCAAACCCAGGACTTTGTGAATCCTGGAGAGGTACGATCCAAACATTTCCTTTGCTTTCCTTTCGTTTCCTTTCCTTGTCTTTTCTATTCATTCCCTTTCAGTTTTTTGAGATAGGATCTATCTGAGCTCCCCTCACAGACAACCCATGCTTCTGCTTCAAGCACTGTTGCAGCTCGGTGACAGGCCCATGTCCACAAGCGTGGCAGAACGTTTCTACCAGCAATGAAGAAATCAGATGATGGAGATGTGCTGGCATCCAAAGGGAGAGTTGTTTTCTACAAAATCACCTCCAGAGCATTTATGATGCCTGCTTGCCCTAGCAGGGGCCTGGATTCAGTACTCAGTGTCTACATGCTAGCTCCTACATGTGGCTACCGTTCCAGTGGTTCGAACATCCAGTCTGCTGACCCTTGAAAGAAGCAGCTGGTGTAAGTGAAAAAGCTGACATTGACCCATAATGGAGGAGGGCTCCTTGATCTTGCCTACTGCAAAGATGCAAAGGGGAGCATCAGCCACAAGTTCCTGTGAGCAGAAAGAACCCGGGACAAAACAGGAAGGGGTTCGTGGAATTTAAGAACAGGGACCCAGTGGCTCAGCAGAAGGATCAGGAGTCACGGGTGGGAGTGCAAATGAGCAGGGTCTGAAGAAGGGAGGTTTTCAGGGCAGCGAGAAGAGGCTATCCATGTGTCCCGAAGGGTCCCTGAATGGATTCTCTGAACCCTTCTGCCCCAGCAATGAGCTTGTTTGCTCATTGCTGGGGCAGAAGGGTTCAGAGTCCAGGCGTGAAGGAGCCTCCGTGGAAGTTGCCTGCCTCCGCAGAGTTAGCCAGGAGCCAAATGTTGGCACTTGAGCCCCAGTTGAAAGTTACTGCCTTGGTCTCAAGCCGGTCTGGAAGCTTAACCCTCGCGTCACAGGGGACTGGAGATGTTTTGGAAGGCATTTGCATGCCTGTGTCTCAGGGAAACACGGTCCGGTGTGCCCGAAATAGTGGATTCCGTGATTGGAACAGTGCATGGCGTTTCTCGATTTACAGGACAAAGTCAGAAATGAACACCACATCCTGAGGGGATCGTCGTGGGCTTGGAAAGATCATTGACATCTGTTCTTGGCAAAAGGGGTCATAAAATAAAATGGCCAAAGCGGCTGTTTACAAGTCCGAAGTGACCCTACAATATTTGATTCAGGACCCACAAAATACCGACTCTCCACAATCACTACGGTCTGATCACGATCTGCTGTCGAGCATGATTCAGTCAGCTGTGACTTGTTTCTACACAGTGGTTGTCAAACTTCCTGCGACTGCCACACTTGAAGACAATTCCTCGTGTTGTGAGAACCCCAACAATGAAATTATTCTGTTGCTAACTTGTAAGTGTTGTTTTGCAAAGCTACTTCTATCAAACGTATTGCAAATGTCTGACATGCAGCAGTTCTTAATCGAAACCTGGGACACAGTCGCTCAAGCCCCAACTGGCTTGAGCCCCTCAGCATGAGAATTGCTGGCCTATATGCACAGGCCCTTTTATAACCTTTGGTTTCCTTTAAGTGGTTGAGTGTTCAGAATCAAACCCAGGACTTTGTGAATACTTGAGAGGTACGACCCGAACCTTTTCTTCCTTTTTTCCTTTTCATTTCTTTTCCTTCTTTCTTTTCTATTGTTTCGTTTCTAAATTTCCGAGTCAGGATCGTTCCTGGTTCTCTGCTCATACATTCCATCCTTCCGACTCAGTCACCCTTGTGTTTCGGTACAGGCTGTGTCCCCAAGCATTGCAGACCTTCTTCCAAACAATGATGGGATCAGAAGGTGGAGATGTGCAGGCATCATATATGAGAATTTTTTTCTCCAAGAAAACCTGCAAGCGTTTATGATGTCTGAGTGACCTCGCAGGGGCCTGGATTCAGTCCTCAGCATCTAGATGGTAGCCGCTCTATGTGGCTACCTTTGCAGAAGTTCCAACATCCACATTGGTGACCCCTGCAGAGACCAGCTCCTGTAAGTTAAAAAGCTGACATTGACCCGTAATGGTGGAGGGCTCCTTGATCTTGCCCCGGGAAAAAAGCAAAGAGTAGAGTCAGCCACAAGATCTTGTAAGCAGAAAGAACCAGGGAAAGGACCGGAAGGGGTTCCTGGAATTTTAGAGAGAGGACCCTGGGGCTCAGCAGGAGGATCAGGACGCACGGGTGAGGGTGCGCCTGAGCATAGTCAGAAGAAGGGAGGTTCTCATGGCGGCGAGAAGAGGCTCACCACGTGTCCGGAAGGGTCCTTGAATGAATTCTCTGAACCCTTCTGCCCCAGCCATGAGCAGTTACTGCTCATGGCTGGGGCAGAAGGGTTCAGAGGGCAACCATGAAGGCAACTCCCTGGAAGCTGCCTGCCTCCGCAGTGGCAGTCTGCTGCCACACGGTGGCGCACGTGTCCCACTTGATAGTAACTGCATCTGTCTCAAGCTGGTCTGGAGGCTGAACCCTAGCTTCACAGGGGACTGGAGATGTTTTTGAAGCCATTCACATGATTGTGTCTCATGGACACACAGTCGGTTTGCCCGAAATAGTGTATTCCATGGTGGGAACAACGCATGGCGCTTCTCGAGTTACAGGACAAAGTTCAGAAATGAACACCACATCCTGAGGGGATCAGCGTTGGGTTCGAAAGAACATTGACACCTGTTCATGGCAAAAGGGGTCATAAAGAGAAATGACCAAAGTGGCTGTTTACATGTCCGAAATGCCCCTACAATATTTGATTCAGCACCCCCAGTATAGCAAGTCTCCACAATCACTAAGGGCTGATCATGATCTGCTATGGAGCATGATTCACTCAGGTGTGACTTATTTCTACACAGTGGTTCTCAACCTTCCTAAGACCGCCACACTTGAATACACTTTCTCGTGTTGTGGGGACCCCGATAATGAAGTTCTTCTGTTGCTAATTAGCAACTTTTGTTTTGCGAAGCAACTTGTATGAATCTTAATGCAAATGTCTGACACGCAGCAGTTCTTAATCGAATCCTGGGACAATGTTCTTCACGCTCCACATTGGTTGTGCCCGCTGCATGAGAATTGCTGCCTCATATGCACAGGCCCTGTTAGAACCTTCTGTTTCTCTTAAGTGTTTGGGTGCTCAGGATCAAACCCAGGACTTTGTGAATCCTGGAGAGGTACGATCCAAACATTTCCTTTGCTTTCCTTTCGTTTCCTTTCCTTGTCTTTTCTATTCATTCCCTTTCAGTTTTTTGAGATAGGATCTATCTGAGCTCCCCTCACAGACAACCCATGCTTCTGCTTCAAGCACTGTTGCAGCTCGGTGACAGGCCCATGTCCACAAGCGTGGCAGAACGTTTCTACCAGCAATGAAGAAATCAGATGATGGAGATGTGCTGGCATCCAAAGGGAGAGTTGTTTTCTACAAAATCACCTCCAGAGCATTTATGATGCCTGCTTGCCCTAGCAGGGGCCTGGATTCAGTACTCAGTGTCTACATGCTAGCTCCTACATGTGGCTACCGTTCCAGTGGTTCGAACATCCAGTCTGCTGACCCTTGAAAGAAGCAGCTGGTGTAAGTGAAAAAGCTGACATTGACCCATAATGGAGGAGGGCTCCTTGATCTTGCCTACTGCAAAGATGCAAAGGGGAGCATCAGCCACAAGTTCCTGTGAGCAGAAAGAACCCGGGACAAAACAGGAAGGGGTTCGTGGAATTTAAGAACAGGGACCCAGTGGCTCAGCAGAAGGATCAGGAGTCACGGGTGGGAGTGCAAATGAGCAGGGTCTGAAGAAGGGAGGTTTTCAGGGCAGCGAGAAGAGGCTATCCATGTGTCCCGAAGGGTCCCTGAATGGATTCTCTGAACCCTTCTGCCCCAGCAATGAGCTTGTTTGCTCATTGCTGGGGCAGAAGGGTTCAGAGTCCAGGCGTGAAGGAGCCTCCGTGGAAGTTGCCTGCCTCCGCAGAGTTAGCCAGGAGCCAAATGTTGGCACTTGAGCCCCAGTTGAAAGTTACTGCCTTGGTCTCAAGCCGGTCTGGAAGCTTAACCCTCGCGTCACAGGGGACTGGAGATGTTTTGGAAGGCATTTGCATGCCTGTGTCTCAGGGAAACACGGTCGGTGTGCCCGAAATAGTGGATTCCGTGATTGGAACAGTGCATGGCGTTTCTCGATTTACAGGACAAAGTCAGAAATGAACACCACATCCTGAGGGGATCGTCGTGGGCTTGGAAAGATCATTGACATCTGTTCTTGGCAAAAGGGGTCATAAAATAAAATGGCCAAAGCGGCTGTTTACAAGTCCGAAGTGACCCTACAATATTTGATTCAGGACCCACAAAATACCGACTCTCCACAATCACTACGGTCTGATCACGATCTGCTGTCGAGCATGATTCAGTCAGCTGTGACTTGTTTCTACACAGTGGTTGTCAAACTTCCTGCGACTGCCACACTTGAAGACAATTCCTCGTGTTGTGAGAACCCCAACAATGAAATTATTCTGTTGCTAACTTGTAAGTGTTGTTTTGCAAAGCTACTTCTATCAAACGTATTGCAAATGTCTGACATGCAGCAGTTCTTAATCGAAACCTGGGACACAGTCGCTCAAGCCCCAACTGGCTTGAGCCCCTCAGCATGAGAATTGCTGGCCTATATGCACAGGCCCTTTTATAACCTTTGGTTTCCTTTAAGTGGTTGAGTGTTCAGAATCAAACCCAGGACTTTGTGAATACTTGAGAGGTACGACCCGAACCTTTTCTTCCTTTTTTCCTTTTCATTTCTTTTCCTTCTTTCTTTTCTATTGTTTCGTTTCTAAATTTCCGAGTCAGGATCGTTCCTGGTTCTCTGCTCATACATTCCATCCTTCCGACTCAGTCACCCTTGTGTTTCGGTACAGGCTGTGTCCCCAAGCATTGCAGACCTTCTTCCAAACAATGATGGGATCAGAAGGTGGAGATGTGCAGGCATCATATATGAGAATTTTTTTCTCCAAGAAAACCTGCAAGCGTTTATGATGTCTGAGTGACCTCGCAGGGGCCTGGATTCAGTCCTCAGCATCTAGATGGTAGCCGCTCTATGTGGCTACCTTTGCAGAAGTTCCAACATCCACATTGGTGACCCCTGCAGAGACCAGCTCCTGTAAGTTAAAAAGCTGACATTGACCCGTAATGGTGGAGGGCTCCTTGATCTTGCCCCGGGAAAAAAGCAAAGAGTAGAGTCAGCCACAAGATCTTGTAAGCAGAAAGAACCAGGGAAAGGACCGGAAGGGGTTCCTGGAATTTTAGAGAGAGGACCCTGGGGCTCAGCAGGAGGATCAGGACGCACGGGTGAGGGTGCGCCTGAGCATAGTCAGAAGAAGGGAGGTTCTCATGGCGGCGAGAAGAGGCTCACCACGTGTCCGGAAGGGTCCTTGAATGAATTCTCTGAACCCTTCTGCCCCAGCCATGAGCAGTTACTGCTCATGGCTGGGGCAGAAGGGTTCAGAGGGCAACCATGAAGGCAACTCCCTGGAAGCTGCCTGCCTCCGCAGTGGCAGTCTGCTGCCACACGGTGGCGCACGTGTCCCACTTGATAGTAACTGCATCTGTCTCAAGCTGGTCTGGAGGCTGAACCCTAGCTTCACAGGGGACTGGAGATGTTTTTGAAGCCATTCACATGATTGTGTCTCATGGACACACAGTCGGTTTGCCCGAAATAGTGTATTCCATGGTGGGAACAACGCATGGCGCTTCTCGAGTTACAGGACAAAGTTCAGAAATGAACACCACATCCTGAGGGGATCAGCGTTGGGTTCGAAAGAACATTGACACCTGTTCATGGCAAAAGGGGTCATAAAGAGAAATGACCAAAGTGGCTGTTTACATGTCCGAAATGCCCCTACAATATTTGATTCAGCACCCCCAGTATAGCAAGTCTCCACAATCACTAAGGGCTGATCATGATCTGCTATGGAGCATGATTCACTCAGGTGTGACTTATTTCTACACAGTGGTTCTCAACCTTCCTAAGACCGCCACACTTGAATACACTTTCTCGTGTTGTGGGGACCCCGATAATGAAGTTCTTCTGTTGCTAATTAGCAACTTTTGTTTTGCGAAGCAACTTGTATGAATCTTAATGCAAATGTCTGACACGCAGCAGTTCTTAATCGAATCCTGGGACAATGTTCTTCACGCTCCACATTGGTTGTGCCCGCTGCATGAGAATTGCTGCCTCATATGCACAGGCCCTGTTAGAACCTTCTGTTTCTCTTAAGTGTTTGGGTGCTCAGGATCAAACCCAGGACTTTGTGAATCCTGGAGAGGTACGATCCAAACATTTCCTTTGCTTTCCTTTCGTTTCCTTTCCTTGTCTTTTCTATTCATTCCCTTTCAGTTTTTTGAGATAGGATCTATCTGAGCTCCCCTCACAGACAACCCATGCTTCTGCTTCAAGCACTGTTGCAGCTCGGTGACAGGCCCATGTCCACAAGCGTGGCAGAACGTTTCTACCAGCAATGAAGAAATCAGATGATGGAGATGTGCTGGCATCCAAAGGGAGAGTTGTTTTCTACAAAATCACCTCCAGAGCATTTATGATGCCTGCTTGCCCTAGCAGGGGCCTGGATTCAGTACTCAGTGTCTACATGCTAGCTCCTACATGTGGCTACCGTTCCAGTGGTTCGAACATCCAGTCTGCTGACCCTTGAAAGAAGCAGCTGGTGTAAGTGAAAAAGCTGACATTGACCCATAATGGAGGAGGGCTCCTTGATCTTGCCTACTGCAAAGATGCAAAGGGGAGCATCAGCCACAAGTTCCTGTGAGCAGAAAGAACCCGGGACAAAACAGGAAGGGGTTCGTGGAATTTAAGAACAGGGACCCAGTGGCTCAGCAGAAGGATCAGGAGTCACGGGTGGGAGTGCAAATGAGCAGGGTCTGAAGAAGGGAGGTTTTCAGGGCAGCGAGAAGAGGCTATCCATGTGTCCCGAAGGGTCCCTGAATGGATTCTCTGAAACCCTTCTGCCCCAGCAATGAGCTTGTTTCTAGCTGCTCAGCTGCTTAAAACTAATAGATAACAAAGCACTCAGAGCCCATTTGGACCTCAGAGAACACTAAGCACTGCACTCATTTGCTGTTTCATATTGCTCTGCGGTAAGTGCTTTGATGAGGAAAGATGTGCCTTTTGACAGTAGCTTCAAGAACACTGCTCGAAAGGGGGAAAGGCAAACAGAACTGAGGAAAACCAAACCATCCTGTAGTGTTTTAGATTTAAAAATGCCCACGATTCCCTAGTGATTTATATAGAACACCAGAGCTTACAAGGAGCAACGAGTAACCCAAGTTAGCTCTAAAGGTCTCAAATTACAGAGAGAATGGGTGCAGTTAGGGGCATAACGACATAGTTAGACTATACTAAAATACCTTTTTTAAAAGTATGGAGTATTTTTAGTGGCTGTTTTTGGACTGAGAAGAATGAAATTTTCCTTCTATCTATGCATGAATGAACAAGTGCATCTGGACAGATACATCCATAATTTTACTGATCAGTCACTGCAGGGTCTCCCCGAGTAAAGCCAAAATGAACACTAATTGTTTTGACGGAAGTAGTGTGCATGGCATCTGATAGAGAGACACAGCGAGTCCCCGCTTGCCTGAACGCATGTTGTCAACAGCAAAGCTGGCATCAGGAGAGAAAAGAAAAAGGCAGGGAATCCCAGGCGAGGGTGCAATGAGGCTCCTTTAGAAGAGGGCAAAGAGGAAGGATTAACTTCTTAGAGACAGAGTATGAAAACACAACTGGATGCAGAGAGCCTGGTTTGCAACTGTTGCATCCAGCTCAGCCCTAAAATTGATAGCTTGAT
Source organism: Cricetomys ansorgei (assembly GCA_026225945.1). Taxonomy (NCBI): domain Eukaryota; kingdom Metazoa; phylum Chordata; class Mammalia; order Rodentia; family Nesomyidae; genus Cricetomys; species Cricetomys ansorgei. The sequence goes on from JAMJFZ010001435.1 coordinate 16,353, forward strand.
AATAAGAGCCTAATTTCTTTGTATTCCACAAGCTTGGGAGCTTTCGTAGGCTCTTCTGCTGTATCATCTTAGAGGCTCCTGAGAACACTGGAAGGTGAGAAGAAAGTCCAAGATGCCACATAGCTGAGCAAGTGACAAAGAAGAGGCCAGAAACCTGACCTCACGAGTTGGGGGGTGTCTTTCTGTAAAAGTGTATTTTACACACATAAAGTCAGATAATCACGAGAGGTTGCTGACTCCAGCTGAACAGTGTGAATTCACAGCTAATGCCTCCACGGTCACACTGTAATTTAGTAGAGAAAAATCTGAAAAAAGATGCAGTGGCGAGCAAACAAGTTCCAGGAGGCTTCTGCGTATTCCTGTCGGTCTGTCTTTGAAAGGGCGCACTGACATAGTAATTTGGGAGCTTTAAAAATTTGATGTGGCTCATTCATTAAGAGCCAGCTGTAAGTGATGAGCATATAAAACGAAACAAGAAGAGGAACGGAGAAAGAAAAGACCCCCTTTAAGCAATACAGTGAAGTATCTGTGTGCGCGTACTGGTTTTAAAAACAGAAATGGAGTTTAGTAACTGACTCTGTTCACCAAAAGGACATTTTTAATCTTTGATTTGTGCATCACTAAGCTGGGCTTGCTATATAACGTCGCACTTTCTGAACAGTTCTTGATTATTTTGGTCCCGAGCATGTTGACATCTTTCTGGTGATAGGATCAGGCATCTGCTATGGTTTCAAGGAATTAAGCTGTAAAGTAAATAACAGATGTATGGATTTGAAAACCGGAGAACAGATTTTGAAGCCAAAGTCTTTGGCAAAGAAATACATGTAAGCAATGGAGACTGTAAAGAGACGACCTGCAGGCACCTGAGGGTAAGATGCCGCGTTCTTTTCCCCTTTGTCCCGGTGCCTGGGGCTGGTCCTTGGGTGTGCGAGGATGGAGCGGCAGCCTCGTGGTCAAGACAAATGAGGAGGGAAAGCAGAGCACGTCAGATTTCAGCTATGGAAGGGGAGGATGCAGGGCTTTAGCAGAAGGCTAGCTAAGGTAACATGTATAAGGACAGTGTTTAGTCATTCCTGACCCTAAAGGAATTCGCCACCATAGGAAATTAGACCAGTTAAAATTGTGAGCAAATTGAAGTTGTGTGCCACCTAACCTGTGGCATTTCCTCAGAGGGCCTTTTCCTTAGGTTTCCAGGTGGAAAGCTAGGTGTTAAGCTGGACTTGGTGGGACATGTCCAGAATCCTAGCACTCGGGAGGCGGAGGCAGGGAGCCTGCTAGTTTGAGGGGTGTGTGCTAAGATGGCTTCAGGGAAACTCAAAATACAAAAATAAATAATCAAAAGGTCTCAGAGTTTTAGAACTGGGCCTGAGCCTCCTCTCTGGTGTGGTCTGAAGTTTGCTACTTTAGGGAAAGGGGAGTTTTGGGAAGCCATGTACTGGGCAAGGTAATTTATGACAAATGTTCACAAATCAATAAATATGGCAAGTATTATTTTTACAGAAAAAAAAAGAGAGAAACACATATGAGACATGCCCATTAAGGCACGGTGGCTCTAATACCTGTGTCTGCTTGGGTCTGCAATTAAAAAACACTCTGGCAATAAATCTCCTGGGAGTCTCTGTTAATGCTTTTAACTTTCCTGAAGGTTCAAATTGGTATCCCAAAAATGTGCCAGGGCGCTCACAAGGTATTTTATAGACTCATAAATAAATATGGCAATTAATCTATGCTATATTTCTTTCATATTCGATGACAATTTATTATTGGCGTTCACCCATTCCGTGCACAAAAACTCTAATGCACTTAAAATCGGATTTCAAACCAAACATTTTATGGGAAAATATAGTATTGATCATCCATTTAAAGATACCATGAAGATGATTCATAACCTGCCGTAAAAAGAGATCTCAGGAGGATCTCACAAATGGGTGGGGCGGCGCGTGGGTCTATTCATAAAAGCAAAGCTGTCGGGTCGCCCCCTCTTGTTCCCTTCATCCATCCCTGAGTTTTTCCAGCACTGATTGCTTTTGCATGCTTCTGTTTCATAAGAAAAACCCTCTCCTATGACATTTTTCATAGTGACACAGGTTGTGGGATTTCCTGGTGCTCTTCTTTTTTTTTTTTTCCCTGCTGCAGTTTTCTGCTGACACTCTGTCTACAGCATCGGAGGGACAACAGCCGGGCCATATCTCTGCTGCTTGGGGCTTACCAGGCCATTGGCAGGGTGGTACCCAGCTTAACACTTGTCTCATTGCTGTGATGAAGTACCTGAGAAAAGTGACTTAAAGAAGGGGACACTTATTTTCTCTCACTGTTTGAGAGTACAGGCCATCATGGCTGGGTGGTCGCTCTTGCTGTGTTGGCAGGAGTGTGAGGTAGCTGGATCCACCATCAGGAAGGAGAGAGAGGGGGAGAGTGACAGAGACAGAGAAAGACAGAGAGACAGAGAAAGGCAGAGACATAGACACATACACACACACACACACACACACACAAAACACACACACACAGACACACACACACATCTAGAAGTGTATCTTCTAGGTGATTCTACATCTAGACTAGCCAAGATGGTGACCCATCATTCTCCACCATGCTCGATCGTCATTGGCTGACTGTGGTGAACTCTGTGAACTCACAGCACCGTGGTCCCCGAGTTCTATAAGTTATTGGCTATCTTTTGTGTACATGTACTACAAGATGGAAATGAGAACATAGAGAATCGGAGGATATTGGCCCCTTTCTTCAAGGAACACACAGCTTATGTGAGGAGAAGGACACAGGTGTTTGCTCAACAGACATTTACGGGTGTCTACTGAATACTGAGGCTCCTAGGATGCATCGTTGAACAGAAGCGTAGTTTTGCCTGTGTTAAATACTTTGTAATCAGCCTGGCTTCACCCAGCACCATAATAGTTTTGGGGAAAGGCCCAGTAGTTACTGAATATTCAGTAGTCTCTAACCATGAGAGTATATGTGTTCTATGTCACCCTATTTCGAGCCTCCACCAAGCAGATTTTGAGCTCTTGTTAAAGGGCACTGAGTTAGCGGCTGGAGTTTTGAGACTGGCAATACAGTTAGAACGATCCCCATCCCAGTCGACCTTACAGTTTAGCTATAGTCTCTACCTGAAAAGTGATAGTTGCTGCTGCATTTTATGGTTTTTTTTACCCACAAATGCTTCATTCGTGCAAGCTGTTTTGTTTCTGTGTTAAATTCCTCTAATATTTTATATCTATGGAATACGAGGTATTTGCAGAGAAGATGAGAGAGTTGGGACAGACAAATGGGGATGATTTGTGTCCTTTGGATGCTCAGCTGATACTGTTAACTCTTGACGTCAGCGGATCACTAATGCCCTCCATAGCGTCTAAAGCATGACATCTTTCTAAGCATGGGCTGATGGGGTTGAGGACAGAGTTTATCATGAGTTAACTTTAGGACATTAGTCCCTTGGTTACTTCAAATCAGTGCACAGTATTTTCTGTACACCCACCGCTTCATGCCTTGCTCTCTTGTATCCTCCATCTGCATATCAGATAGTTACATAACAGTAGCAAAATTACGATCATGAAGTAGCAACGGAAATAATTTTATGGTTGGGAGGTCAGCACAACATGAAGAGCTGTGTTAAAGGGTCGCAGCATTAGGTAGGTTGAGAGCCACTGTGGTAAGGCAAGGTTCTCATTCTCTCTTCATAGATGAACAGAAAAAAGTTCAGGAACTTTAAGCCACCTACTGGAGTTATGAATCTCAGCAGCACTGAAGACAAACCAGAGACCTTGAGTGTCTGAATTCCTACCTGGTTCACTTGCAGCATTCAGTGTCTTTTCTAAAACAGCATAGACACATTAAGAAAGGTCTAAGCTTAGAGTACCAAAAAGGCTTTTGTGGGCAGCCCAGCGGGTTCTCCCATATCTGGGAAGGAGCAGCTCGTTCTTCATCTGTGATTGGACTTCCTCTAGCAGTGTTAAGGGTCCCATGAGTTGCTTTCTACTGACTCTGGTTTGCTCCAGCCATGATTCCCAGAAAGAGAGGTGTTTGGGGGAGGAGGGGGAGGTAGGTTGTTCAGCTCACCACCGTGCTCAGAGCCTCTTCACCCATCATGTGGACTCGCCAGCAGCATCTAGTCGCCTGTAGTTCTGAACCCCTCCCTCCAAGGCCCAGCGTCCTACAGAGGAGGCGTCCCAGTTTGCTCGAGGCTCTCGCTGTATTTCATCTGCAGAGATGGGGCATGCTTGCCCCGTGACTGTGTGAAAATAGACTTCACATAGACAGTATGAAATACACAGAGCAGGACTAGACTGTGGTGCAGACTGGAGAACATAAAACATTTCCTGTGTCACTCAGGCTGGAGGGCAGGGGTAGAGCAGAGGGGGAAGCTGCGATGATGATTATGAAATATAAAATATACACATACTGTGGGAGCCTTGAGAATGGACAGGAACCACTAAACCCTTTTACATTACCAACACCACAGGGATCTAGAAAGGCAGGAGGGGGATTAAGGGCATCTTTCTGCCTTGAAACTAATTTATAACTGTAGATGATGCGGTTAACAGAAGGGAGTACCCATGCTCAGGGCTTCTCTGAGGAAGTTCATTGTGAGTATGGAGAGGTCCTGGCCTCGCCTGTAAATGTGTGATTGTGAACACAAGGTAGCCAGGATTGAATGGAGTAGAGTAAAGGGCTCTGGGGTCCAGCTCCGACTAAGCATTTGATTTCTTCAGCAGCTTTGAACAAGGCTCTTCCTCTCTGGAAGCTTCAATCTATTCATCTTCAGAATGGAGACACTGAACCCACTGAAACACAGAGGTTCTGTGGACTTACATTCCTATGGAAGTCAGATTATAATTCCTCCTCCGGTGCTCTAAACCCATCTGCTATCTGTAAACATGGACTTACTGGAATTTTTCTTTTCTTTTCCCTTCCTTCCTCCCTCCCTCCCTCCCTCCCTTCCTTCCTTCCTTCCTTCCTTCCTTCCTTCCTTCCTTCCTTCCTTCCTTCCTCTCTGTTTCTTTCTTGGATTGAGTCTCACTATGTAGGCTACGTTAGCCTAGAACTTGATAGACTGGGCTTGACCTCTCAGCCTTCCTGCCTCCGCCTCCTGGGTGCTGGCATTACAAGCCTATCCTGCCATGCCTGGTGCTGAAAAGATCTTCCTGTCCAGGGTAGATCATCAGCATCTTTAGAGATCCCAGAGAACCTCATTACCTGGGGCTCTGACCAAGTCTGCAATGAGACCAGTTTCTCTATTCAAGAAAGCTGCAAAGAAGTGCCACACACCTATCAGAAGGAAAAAAATGGGTGAGATGAGGCTATTTATACAAGTGTTCTTGCCTCTGTCCTTCACTTGCTGGAGTGGCCTTAGGCAGATATAGATACTGCCTCTTTTGGGGAGAAGGAAAAAGTGTGTTATGTGATCCACTTTGATCAATCAGACTGGAGAAATCTGCAAGAGGGATTTGGGGAAAGTATGTGTTTTCAAGATAAAAGAGGACAGAGTCACTGATGATATCTCTATTTATGAGCACATAATATCTCTATTATGAGGGTGTGGCTGAAGATGCAACACTCTGCACACATTCATCCATCTGCCCATCATCCATCCATCCTTCCTTCCATCCATCCATTCATCCGCCCATCCGTCCATTCATTCATCCATCCATGAATCATCCATTTGTCTATCCAGTCATCTATCTATCCACCTACTTAGTCATTCATCTAACCACCCACCCACCCTCTGTTATCCATCTGTCTGTTTGCCTTTTTGCCCACCCATGCAACATCCATCCACGTATCTGTCTGTCTGTCCATCCATCCTTCCAGTCATCTGTCATCCATCCAGTCTCCCATACGTCTCCCTCTCCCTCCATCTCTTTCTCCTTTCATCTGTCCACGTTCTCCCAGCACTTATTCTGAACTGTTTAAAATTTTGGAGTGCCAGGAGAAGACTGTGAACAGAAGACGAAGTGCCTATTCACCGAGTTGGCATAATAAAAGGGGGACGGTAAGCAGGTAGACGGGTAAGACACGCAGGTGGTAGATGAAGATAAAATTCTGTAGAGAGAAAAGTAAAGCAAAGAAAGGTCATTACCGAGAGCAGAAGAAGATGCATGTACAGAAGTCCTGGCCCTGGGGAGCCAGCAAGCCACTGCTCCTGCTCTCCTAACTGTGTAAGACAAACTGGTTTTGTTCCAGTCTCTGTTAATTTGGTTTTCCATTACTTATGGCTGATGGATTCTTGAGACACTGTAGTGGGGGTGAAAAGAGACAAATAAGTCATCTGATTATTTTATCCCCACTTCCCAGAGGCATGGACTCCTAACAGATTCTTGGCTGACTTCCAGAAATAACCTTCCATGTTAACACAAGCCATACAAATATAAGCTAAATACACACAAGCTCCCCACTTCTGTGCTCGCGCGCGCGCGTGCGCGCGCACACACACACACGCACTCTCTGCATCTAGAATGGTTGGAATCTTACAGTCATTATTTAGCACAGCAAGATAGAACAGCTTGACCACTTACTTGCTACATTATCCGGAGCATGTTACCCTTTAGGGTTTGCTCTTCTTCCCAGGCAAGTGAGGATCATAAGTCACATGTGCAGGTTTACTGTGATACTTTACTAGGCTACTCTATAAAACTCATAGAACTGAGCTCAAGACACTGTAAACAGGCAGACATCTTAGTAATTCTACATTCTGTGACTATCACTCTACCATTGTCCATTGTGTGCCAATGTATTCTTCGATCTTACCAACAGGCACAGAGAGAGCCCCTTTTTGACACCTGCGTGACACTCCTCAATATAGAGGACATAGGCAATTCTTTTTAGCTGTTCTTGATGGAGGACCACTTTCTAAACAGATTTATGTGCACATGGACACTGCCTGACAACAAACAGGATCCTCTTCCCAGATGGGACTTCTTTTCTTCTTTACTATCCTTCTCTATAAACACTTCCTCTCTGGAGATATATATATATATACACATATATATATGCACCCTGTAGATTTTTCCCTTCAGGGAAAAGCAGGCATACAGGGCTACCTTGATAAGATCCTCCCAACATCCTCTTCAACATTTAAAAACTGATTCTAGGAGCTAGAGAGATGACTGTTGTTCTAGGGGACCTGGATTTTTGTTTTTTTTCTTCTTTTTTCTCAGCATCCACATATGGTGGCTCACAACTTTCCGTAACCCCAGTTCCAGAGGACTCAATGCCCCTTTTTGGCCTTTGTTGGTACCAAGCATGCATGTGATGCACAGACATACATGCAGCCCCAACACTCACACACATAAAATAAAAGAAAAAGAACTGGTTCTATCCAGGCTTTTCTTCCATGAGGTCATGTCTCTTTAAATAAACCCAGAAGCCCTCCTCCCACAGGGGTGCGTGCTAAGATAATTTGAAGAAAGAGGTATTTAAATAGCAATCAGTCCGAAGGGAGACAGCACATTAAATAACTCAGAATCATAATACAAGGAGGGAAGTAAGCACAAAGGGCAAATACAGCGACTAATCCTGAGTAATCACACCTTAGAGATACCGAGATCAAGAAGTGACCTGACAGAGTGATGAGTTGGGCTTCTCATCAGAGTGGAGGCATTGAATGGCAGTAAGCCATGCAAAGCCATGGAGGCCTGGAATTTAAGGACCACTATAGTAAGAATGAAGAGGGTGGGTTAGATGCAGAGAACGGGATCACAATGGATTGAGAAGGGGGATGAGTTTCACGGAGTCCCCAGCACAGAGTCTTCTGGGCAGAGCAGAGGTAGTGTCTTCTAGAATTCTAAATCTTGTCCATGGCCCCGTGCTCAGCTTTGTACCTGCCCTACCACCTAGTGACACCATTCTACAGTATGGGTCAGCAGTTGGATGTGGGGGGGAAGAGAGAATAAAGAAAGCAGGGCACGGACAGCAGGCGGCTGAAGGTGGCGTGTGTGTCTTGAGTGTGTGTGGGTAGCAGAGGCATTAGTCAGGATCCCTCAGGCTGCAATAGCAGCAGATGCTCCTTTATTTCCGCTAAGTGAGAAAGCTATATTTAAAGACTGGTGCGACAACAGGGTAAGTCAGACATTCCAAGTTGGAAGCCAGGTCCAAAGATTCCCAGTGACAGGCCACATGGTTCCCTCCAGGGAGCCTCCGTTGAGAAGACTTAATCCCCACTTTAATAAGGGCCATTTCCCTGAGAGAGAGAGAATCTGGAGCATCTTATTTCTGGCTCCGTATCCTTGTGATGAAATCAATCACCACCTCGTGGTGGAAGTGATAGCCTAAACGTGGGCACTGAAGGTTGGAGGAACTTGATGTGGGCCAAGGAGACCCCTCTTATGAATCCAAAATGGCAGATCCAGGTCATGGTTTGCTAAACTTCAGAAGACAATCTCCACTAATACAACAGATCAGTCCTCCATTCAAAGCTCGGTGTGGAGGCAGTTAGCCGTACACTGGCTGGACCCAGGTCCTAAGAAAGTTGGTCTTCATGATTTATGAAGGCAACAGGGAGCCAGCAAATCCATTCAGCACACATGAAATATTTCAAGTGAGGCACGAGGGAACCGGAGCAGGTCTCAGTGAAGATGGATTTACATCTGGTAATAAAATCCCAACTCTAGGAACCTTTGCAGTCAGGTCTGGATTTTGTCTGAATCTTAAAGCTTTTATAAGTGTGTAAGAGTGTAGACTCCATAGGGGTTGCAGTTTCTCCTGCCTTCTCCCCTGGGGATGGGGGCTGCCAGGCAAAGGTTGGGGGACCTACTGCCTTTCATTCTCTGCTTCGAGTGTGTCTCATCTCTTCACACAGAGGGTCTTGGTATCATGGCCTTTCGGGTGATGAGGACACTTGGTAATCTCCAATGTCCTCACCTATGGGGGAGGCATTCCTAACGACTCCATAAGACTTGCTGAAACACTCAATCCGTTAATACATCTGAAAGCATTTTGTAAAGTAGCAGATGAGCAAATGCCGTTATTTAGTGTTTGGGAGACAGAAAGTCCTTGCTTTGTGTAGCAGACTTGTCTGGGGGAAAGTACCTCACTCATCTGAGCCTCCATTTCCTCTCAACTAGTAGATAGGGGGAGAGGATAGTGCCCATCTCATGGGTTGTTATGCGGGTTACATGGAAATACACGTCTTGTGAAGTCTGAGCACACGATCAGTGCAGAACCCATGAGGATCACCCTCAAGTCCCTTGGAGGCATTTGAGAAGGAAAATCTAATGTTCATGGCAGACACAGGATCTCTCAGGGACTAACTGGCCTGTTTCTACTGAAAAAAGCTCTTTCTACTGCTCACCTACACACACTTTTACTGTAACCCTGGAGACAATGCTCTCACGCCTTCTTTCAGTTGGTCAAAGCTCTATTTCTAGTTTGCATCTCAGAATGAGCAACAAGGATCATTCTCAGGCTGGGGCGGTGAGAAATCTCTCTGTGAGATGCCCATCACCCCCCTTTACCTGCTTTTAAACTGTGCAAGACTTACGCTGGCACGATGGAGCCAGCGTCTGTTCTAGTCTGTGCACGAAAGGGAACTGGCGTTGAACCTCTCAGGACTGCAGTAAGTTGTGCAGAAGTTAAGCCACAAGACTGGGAGACTCAGCGGTTTGCTACGATGGCGCATCCTTGTCCGTTCTGATTGATGCTCTGTTCTAGTGCCGACTTACCTCTGTGGCTTCCACAAGTCATCGATTTCTCCAAAGCTTCCTTTGCTCAGCTGTTTAGGAGGATAAATAGCAATACTAGATCATGAGCTTGGTAATGAGATGATGTATTAAAAAAATAGTTTCTCTGTATAGGAAATGCTAGACGGACAGTAGCGATGGCAGCAAACAATAATGGCAGGGGTATGATGGTGATGGTGATGGTAGTGATGATGATGGTGATGGTAATGATGGTGTGGTGATGATGGTGATGGTGATGATGGTGATGGTGTGGTGATGATGGTGATGATGGTGATGATGATGATGGTGATGATGGTGATGATGGTATGATGATGATGGTGATGATGGTGTGATGATGATGATGGTAATGATGGCTCTCAGAATCCAGATATGATCCTAATATTCCAACTCTTCTATTCAAGTGGAATAATCAGCCTCTTGCTCAGGACAGTGAGAATTTTTATTGGACACATATTAACATATAATGTATTTTTATTGAGTAGTGCTGTTGAAATGTCAGTATCTTGGCTATTTACCCAACTCCGTTGTCTACATGTTAAAAAAAAATAAACAAATGTAAAAAAATTGGGTTTCATATAGAAAATTACTAACCAGAAACCCTTTGCATTGCTTTTTATAAAAAATACAAATTTTATCATTTACTTGTATGTGTGTGTTTGTGTGTGTGTGTGTGTGTGTGTGAATGTGCACATGCATGGGTACCCTCAAATATCAGAAGAGGGCATTAGATCCCCTGAAGCTGGGATTACAGACAGTTCTCAGCAACCCTGTGTGTGTGTGTGTGTGTGTGTGTGTGTGCTCAGATCAGAACTCAGGTCTGCTGGGAGACAACCAGGTGCTCAGCCACCCAGGCCCCTCTCAGCCCCCACCCCAACATACACATACTTTCCTACATGTGTGCATCCCTTTGTGTGCACATGCATGCTTTTGACTCCTTTCTTGCATTTAACAAGCATGTGGAGTCAGGCATCACGGTAAGCTCTGCCATTGTAGGGATGAATGTGAAGACGCTATTCCTTACGTTCCTTAAGGAACCCATAGTCCATGCTATAGTTTCCAATAATCCCCTTGAGATGCTGTCTGTTGTACCTCTCCACCCTGACCTGACCCTAGTACTGTGATAGTGTGCTCTCCTGGAAGGAACCTAAGCTGGCTCATTTGCATATGAGCCCCAGCTTCGACATTCTGGGGTAAAATTCTTGAACTATGTCACCCTTAGTTTCTTAATCTTTCATTGGGAATAATGTTATATTATGATAGTCAGTTCCAATAAATACACCTTGGATAGAGCTTACCAATTAATAAGGACTCAAGAAATATTAGCAGTTGCTATGTTCTTTGAAGGTAATATTCTAGATTATTCTGCGTTCCCAGGGCTTGGATCTGTGTTTGTAAGATGGAATGAAGGAAAATGGTGCCCTAAGGAAGAGCTTCTGATGGGATTTGGGGAATTTGTGTATTTTGAATTTACTTTAGGGTTAGGCAGAGACTTGGATTTATCCAAAATAAAATATTGAGTGTCTGCCATGTGATTTGCTGCTAAGAGTTTTCAGTTCTTGGCTGATTATTATCACTGTTTAGTTGAAGCCCCTTAGGACTCACTTTATCTTTATTCCTGTACCCACTCCTCTTCCCATGGTGGGCGTATTGGTGATGTACGTGAAGTACACAATGTAGTATGTGAATCTAATTTATGTGCATTGATTTATATTGAAATTTTTGCTCTGTTTTCCACTCTCCGCATGAAGCGCTTTATTTTTGTAACCTGTTCATATTTCTGTACGTACATCTAATTCATTGTTCCTCCCTACTGTCTAATATTCCACGTAGTCACTTTTTATTAACCAGAAAATTGAATTTCAGGAGTATTTCTATTCCCCAGCCAAGTCTACTATGCTAGAGATGTTGTCTTTGCTTTGTACTGGGTAAATCAGTCATTAAATTATGACCTCAGGAAGCTGTTACAGCAATGACAGTAGCACACGCCCACTTAGCCACGTTGAGAATTACAGTAGTACAGAACCAAAAGCAGACTCTTTGATTTTTGTGCCTATGTTGTGGATATGCGAGCTCATGTGCTTGTATGCTCTTGGCTATATATTGTACTTTCCTGTGTCTTAAATAAATATTCCAATTTACATAATTGAAGTGAATTTCACCATGGTGCATGAAAATATAAACTCAGGGCTAATACGATGTCAATTAGAACAATTCGTATCCTACAGCAAAAAAAACAGCCTTGAGTGCAGAGGAAGGCGATCTATATTCAAGGATTGCTTCTGCCTCTTGCTAGCTGAGTGATTCTGCCAAGCCGTTTAGCCTCTTTCATAAGGTGGAGAATAGTAAATACTGGGGTCTCGAGGAACCGAAATGACGTAACAATTAGGCATGCAGCAGAAGTATGCACAGTATCTGCATCTTGCTACATGAGCACTCTACAGCTTAGCTGCATTCCCAGCCCTTTGGAAATTTACTTTTAGCTAAAGCTTGGCTTTACCTTACTCAGGCTGGTCTGTCACTCTTGACATTCTTGCTTAAGCCTCTCAAGCAGCTGGGATTACAGGCATGTACCACCATGTCCAGCATCTGTCTTCATATGAAACATACAGGAACTATGCTTAAGGAAGATGAGTGTCTGTCTCAAGTTCATGTTAACTGCTCAGGGAAGAACCGGGACTCAGACTCGGCTGAGTA